>JAQGBJ010001618.1:0-21660 GCA_034698345.1 Sphaeridia pumilis
CTTCCAGGAGCATAGAAACGACTTATATTTTGAACTGTAGTCAATGCCCTCTTTATATGACACCGAATCAGATAATAAATGAAGCATATCCAGGCATCCAGGAAAAACAGTAGCCATCTGGTGCTCTGGCTGGATACTCTGCAACGTCCAAAAGTTATTGAAATGCGCTACGGCAAGCTACTCCAACATCAAACAGAGTAAACCCTTCGATGTAGAAAACATGATAACTTATATTGCAAAAGGCTGCAAATTTGCCGACTTGGCAAAACAATAACTTTCTTAACCCGATCATATCTAGGGTATTCACACAATCACAAATGTCTATTAGTCGTCGCTGTTAGCTGCAAGAATAGAAATTGGCTCTTGCTGCAGACTGACCTACTTTGGTGGCAGCTCCCGCCGTTAACAAGATTTTATATCGAATGTAATCAAGCCGAGTTATGACAGAATATAAGTATGAGGTCGATTGGATCTGTCGTTGTGAATGAGCGAGTCGGGCTTTATTCCTTCCCATTCATCTTTAGGAGATTTGGACGACTTGAATATCCTCAAGTGTTATTTTGCGAAC
This sequence comes from Sphaeridia pumilis, assembly GCA_034698345.1. Classification (NCBI taxonomy): domain Eukaryota; kingdom Metazoa; phylum Arthropoda; class Collembola; order Symphypleona; family Sminthurididae; genus Sphaeridia; species Sphaeridia pumilis. The sequence goes on from JAQGBJ010001618.1 coordinate 569, forward strand.
AGGATAAAGTCTGCGTGGGCCGTCTAAGAAGTCTAATGGGCAAAATATATGGGCTTTACAAAAAGAAAGTCAATGACTGACACTTTTGTCTCCAAAACGAATTTAGCTAAAGCCCAGTTTTCCCCTAGTTGCCTTTCCACCAGTTTGCACCTAATCTAAAGTGCCTTTTGTGTCCGCCGAAAAGTGGGTCAGCTGTGGAGGAGAAGCTGCTCAACTAGCTATAAACTCATATTGAAGATGAAGAAGATGAAAAACGATTATTCCACATATACGGAAACATACACACGCAGAGAGAAATCTTGATTGAAATTCGGCGAGACAAAGGGTTATTTATAGCAGTTAGAAGTTTCCGCTGGAAACATCGAAGTATGTAACTTAAACAACAGCAGTAGCAGTAGCACAAAGCCCACATTTTGAAAAATATAATGTGTAGACATAAGAGTTATGAGGAAGGAGACGGGGAAATATGAAATATTGAAGAACAAGTGATCCGATAAGATTAAAGGCTCGGGCTTTGATAAGATTTCTTACATACCGGTAAATACCGGGTTCTTCACAGCAGCATCCAAAACCACTGGTACAATCTAATTTTGGGATCGTCCACTTCCCAAGTGATCCTCATTTCGTGACAATTTTTTGAAAGTACTCCATACCTATAACTATAACTTTTCACGGCAGCCAGAAACAAGAGTGCATAAACAAAGTACTTGAATCCAGAAACGACATGACATGAAATAAATTCTGTCAAACATCAAGGCTCGTTCACTCGTTCTGTCAGCCGACAAAATTCTGTCGTATAACTTTGATGTTTACTGTGCTGTTGAGAATTGTATTTCAGCAGACAGAAGAGTTGTAAAGCTGCATAAAATCCCCCCGACTCTTTTGATCAAGCTGTTCAAAAAGAAGAACACAAAGACAAAAGTTTACCGCGTCATAAGTACTTGTACTTTTGAAAAACATATTTCGAAAACAATATTTTACGAGTATAATATGCCTTTTGAGTCCGGCCAATGCACTTGCAAGAGCCCAAATACACTGAACAAGTTATAGAATCTTGAGTTGTGGAATCCACCGGTTGACGTCAATGGAGCAAAATTTGTGGTTTTGTGTACCTCTTTCCTGCAGACACAAAACCGCTGAATGCCAAATCTTGTTACCGCGACTACTACTGTGTACTGACTGAATGGAAAACAAAATTGCAACGTTTGCCAATATGTTATACGCTTTACGTTGCCCTGGGAGATGAATAAGAATCTCGCGGTATTCAATTCCCAAGGAGCGTTAATGAAAAGCATTCATTCGGAGGAAATAAATATCTTCTCATCCATCATCTTATCAAAAAGTACCAACCACAAGAATGATCCATTTGCGAAAATTTTGCAAATTCACCTATGTGAGAAAAATATCCTTTTCTGTTCCTTCTTCAGCTTCTGGTTCTTTCAGTTCGCAGGTAACTTCTCTTTGACTTTTCGTTCAGTGGATTCAGCCTTGGTTTTGCTGCTGCTGCTCGAATCTAGTCTTGTTGGCTCCGACCTAATTTCTTTGGATTTTGACGTCAACCGCCGTCCGGGCCTTGTGTAAAGGCGGGAGCTAAAGAAAGTGCGTGTATTTTCCCGGAAACTAGTGCGTGTAATACGCACGCACCTAGTTTCGAAGGTTCGTTGCTCTTGGACAAAAGCAGGTCACTTGGAGTTTCATTCACAAGAATGGCTCGAGCTATGACGTAGTCCAGAAGTTGAAGTTGAAATGCAAGTCGAGAGCGAGGCCGTATCCAACTTGAGCCTTGAACATTGGTAGTGAAAGTGCGTAGACAGAAACCCAATTCCGCCACACTACACGCAGCTTACGCACTTTCAACAGTGACGCACTCGGAGGACTAGTTTTACTTTCTCGTCTCATCATTTTCCCATTGTAGGCCTACTTTCACTACAGCTCTCAGCGTTAAGGCCAGCCAAATAATACCGGCTCCGTAAAGTTGTGAATGAAAAGCGTCGGACGACCGAATGGTCGTGGTGGACTACTTGGCAAAGTGCGTAAACGGAAGAAATTTATGGCCACGAGAATGCGTACCATTACGAAATTGAGGGAGACTTGTTTTTACAGAGAAACTCTGACCTTTAGAAAAGCTTGACTTTAGAATGTAAAGGTGATGGGCTTTTCCTGGTACCGATTTACCACCGTTGCCGAAATTCTAAGACAAAAGAGGAAGACAATTCAAAGGACCGGGGATTTAGGTACGTGTTTCTCCAGGTGTAATTCGGTGACGTCAAAAAGAGACTCAGGTGTATAATGTGAAGGAAGTACACGTTTCTTGGACATATGGAGATTCTTAGCCTAGGGTTTTGACCAAATTAATAAAAGCTGAAGAAAAGATCCAAGCAAATAGAGCTAGAACAGCAACTGGAATAAGTACTTCAAAACATGACTTTCGAGGGAAAGCATGTACGGAATCACTCGTCGAAAGATATTTTTAGAACAAATTCTGCAATTTGTAAGGTTAAAAATGGTGACGGTTTCCGTATCTGATGAAAAGTGTTAGTTAGCTTTTTAAAAAGTTTCTAAGAAATGAAACGCAGAAAGACGCAGCTGGGACGGATAAACTTTGTAATAACTGCTGAACTTGCCTGCTGAGAACCTCAGGCTGAGGTAGACTAATTAAAAAGCCGATTCCAGTAATATGATAAGAAGGCAACGTCTTGGAAAAGTTGAATTAAAATTATATGAAAATGAGTCTAGAAAGAAATCCCCAAGTTATTTTTAGCTCAACTGAATTAGAGTCAGTTGTCCAGCAAAGTTCAGAATTATACGTTGGATACTAATCAGCGGCCTGAGCCTTCTCAAAGAGTCAAAGAAGCTGTTGGCTATTGGTGAGAAGTGAAAAGGTTAGGTAGGTAAGAACAGAAATTGCTGGCTTTCGGGGGGATTTCCATGGAACTTTCTAGCATGTTGAGGAAATAATACAACTTACTAGAACGAAACATTGTTCAGTGAAAGCAGTGAACAAAGAGCCAGACGGCTAAATTTCCCACGGTACTACCAAAAATAGATTCAACAATTTTCTCCGAGGGAGCAGCACCATCCAGTAACAGACCTCATCCTACCAAAGACTCTGTATGTGTTTATAACGCTCTCAAAATGGGGAAAGTAGGGAAAGTTCATGACGTCATTGCCCAAAATTGGCGGATCTACACCGAAATCGTCCGGAAGGTTTCGCAAGCCAGATAAACAAGACTGGGCACAAGCATAGCTGAAGACCTAAAGCTGGCTTCGAAGTATCGAAGTGAGGAGTGTATTTGGGAGATGTGGGACTTTTTGGGTGCTCAAAAGCCATGTGGATGAGCCTTCAGGCTGAAACGGCGATGCGAAATTCAGGGGATCTATGGGATCTATTACGTAAGAAATAAGCTGTCACTCTTGGAAAGCGCTGGGTTGCTGGAGCCTGTATTTGGTAAAAGCAAGAACTTTCTCCTGCAGACTTCCTCAGCGCCATGCCGCATTTCCGAAACGTGTTGCTATCGCTCTCTAGCGGCGGAGGAGTGAACTGGATTTCGGGTGCCTAAAAAGACCACCGGGTGTCCCAGTCTAAGAATAACTTTTTCGGTAACCTCAAGAACGTTGCGCAGGACCTGTAGCTTGAGCTCGAAACATTTTCCTAAAGCCAGAAATATTTGGAAACCAAAAATTCGGTAAACAGACGATGTATGATCTGCAACCAAAGTATATTTTGATAAGATATTTTATAACCGCAAGGTTAACAATGCTCGGAGACACAAAGATAAACAAAAAATGAATTGTTCAAACAAATTAACATCGAAATCGAAAATCATGGTTCCTTCAACCTAGCTCCATAAAGTTCGTTTTGGATTGTACTTTCGTTTGGAGACATTTGAAACGACACTTTAAATAAATCAAATATACCATGTAAACAAACGTAGCGAAAACCAGAATCTGGGCATTGCTACCCAAGAAGAAAAACTGTAATCGTTTGCAGGTAATTAATTAGCTACTTGTTTGCTGATGCTAACAAAACAACTTGGAGAACCCGATGTGCGGGTAGTCTTTTGTTTGTACGCTGTAATTATTTGCCAACCTTTGAATAAAATTGTTTTAAAATTCGCAAAGAAAGAAATGGAAAAGTTTTACAGTCCAAAGAACAGATTTTCATCATGGGGAATGGAGCCTTGCTTTGAACCAGCTTTTGAGTTACATGTGTGTGTTCTTGACAGCAAAGAGGGATCAAGTTACACAACTGCGGATTATTTATGCATGTGTTTGTACACGTTCAGGGAGATGAGTTTGATATTTTGATGCCAGATTACAGGGGACAAGAGAGAGAAAGCTTACTTTCATCTGATATAAATTTGAGGCGAATGATATGGACAAACAAACTTTCTCTCATTCCTTTTGGGTAATTACAAAGTATGGACGTAAACGTGATTCAATGTATTTGGTGATGATGTTCAAACTTGTTTTTATGTTTCTATAAATCAGACAAGGGGACCATGTTTAAACCCGTGCGGGTTTCTAGGAAAACAAACGTGACTTTTGTATACAACTATAGATGTATAAGATATCCGTGCTGAACCAACCAAAAGATGGAGATTATACAACAGCTGTTTAACGAATAGGGATTGTAGAAGAGAAATTAGTTTTTATATACTATGTCTATTATGTGGTTTCATATACATACATAAATGTTTTCATGTTTACTTCGAGACTTGGCTACAGTTCTCACAAAGAATTCGGATTCACGGTTTCAGTCTCCTGGAGACGTAAACAAAGTTTTCAAGTAATTTTGCGTGTTTCGTGTTATGTAATCAAGTGCAGAGTTTGGCAGGACTGAATTTGGGGCTAATTAAAAGTTGGAACAAGTTTGCAAGAAATTAATATAGGAACTTACGGCAGCAGAAGCTGAACAATGGTCTTCATTGGCGCTTTGCGTCCGCCGTAAAAATCTTGCGATTTTGGATTCACCTTTGGCGCCAGGTTTTGATGATTTGTCGTCTAGAGGAATAAAAATTTGCAATTTTTATATAATAGCCTTGGCGTTATGAAACTTTTGGCGCAATGCTAATCATGTTTATGAAAGGTTGCGGTAGGTATGACTTCCGGTAAATTGGTGTGTATTTTGAATTTTTGTAATTTCCGGCTGCGGCAGCCAAAGCGCTATGGGTTGCGAAATGTTTTTGCTTTGCCGGAAATAATGTTTTTATGATTTACAATTACAACTTGCTGACTGAGAAGGTTGCGGAAGAACCATGTTTTACCTGTAAGACTTGCACTTGAAGGAAGATCGGCTGATCCATAGCGCTGTGTCTTGCGTGTAGTCGGAAAAAGGAATTGGGTTGCTGTAGTGGTTGTGGAGCTTGGAGTGCTTTCCGAAGTCTGATCGCTCAGCACTTCGCTGCTCCTGCTAGACCTTATGGTGGCTTCCTGAAATTGAAAAAATGGGATCAGTTCCACTCAAGAATGTTGAATGGCTTTAATTAAAAGGAATGTAACAAAAGTCATGTCACTTCTGATGCGGGTAAATTTCAAAGGCTTTAGTCAGCTTGGTAGCTCTAGAGTGGATCAATTCCATTTCGGGAGAATTATACTGAAATGAGGCAAATGGGACGCAATAAATTCATAATTTTGTTACCTCATCTCGTTCCTTTTCTGGCTTTTTGACTTTTACTTTGTGAACAAGTTAAAAGCTGCCTTTTCGTTCTTCTAACTTGGAATCCAACACAATGATACGTGAAGAGGAGGCTTTAGAACTTTGGAAGCCAGCCGTTTTGAAGACCGTGAATAATTGGAACGCAAGCGAAATTCGCTTTTATTGGATAGACAAATTGCGAGGATACATAATATAATCATATTCCTTCAATTTGCTCCATTTGAGGAGGGAAAGCCCAGCTCAATATAGATTGCCCGGATGTCAACTTGTATTCATAGCCTTTTATCCATCAACTTTCCAAGCCTTTGACAAATCCAAGCGCTTTATTGACGCTAGTGGATCGAAGGACATTTTATTAGATTTACTGGATATGTGAAAGTTTCAAAGCATTAAAAGTCGCTTAATCAGCGTACAAGTTGCTAGTCGCTTCCAAAGTTTCTTTTGCATGATTTTCATAGTGGAACAGGATGTCCATTATATGGTATTTATAGAACAGAGTTTGCCAGGCTACAAAATTTTGCTTATATAGTTTCGGCTCAAACTAATTGCAACGTCCACAAACTCACACGTGTGTCTATTGATTAATTCATTAATGCGACGCTTGCATTTTGACGCTAGAGAAATGCGAGACATTTCTTTGAGATGTTTTGATGCCAAAAGATCACGAGTGCATATTCTTGGTTCAAGCGTACTCTAGAATGTTTAATGCATATTTGCAGATAAATGAAACTTGGGTTTCAAAGTTGTGACGTAAATCATCAGGACATCAAATAAAATCAAGATACTGATCAGTTTACAGGTGTCGCCTTAATGAGGTGCGATACGTCAATGAATGCCAAATTTAAGTTCACTATGAACAATGCTTATGCTGAAGATGGGGCATTCCAAAACATCTTGTACATATAACAACCCGTGGAACTACAAAACTTGTTTGTAAATTTTGAAGCTTTCTTAGATAAGAATAACGTTGGGTGCAGTTCAAATTCACAGATTACGGACAGAATACTGAAGGCCGATCATAAATGTTGTATCGGTGTTATCAATTTGGAACAAACAGCTTTTAGAGAAATTCGTGATACTCTCGAGAAAGATAGTACCAATACAGTTCTGGACTATCAGGATCAGAACCGGCTCTTAAAAAAGTCACATCAAGCATCGTAGTTGTTTTCAAAGCCTGTGGTTTCATAACCTAACGAAATATATTTCACGTTTGATGTGTTGTGACGCTGTATCTGAGAGTCTTCAGGATACCGAATACCAAGAAGGACGGTTGATGTGAGGAATTAATCTGAAAGATATTGAACATTGATAACAACGTGATCCGCTTTTATTGTGCACGGCGGAGCCACAGTCACAACAACTTCTTCTTATGTAGCATCAATGGAAGTGATAAAAGAAGAATATGAAACGGGTAAAGCCTTTTATATTTTGTTATTAGAAATCGAGCCAACCAGCCTGGTCGATAGATTCTTAGTTATACGTTATGCTTCCTGTAACGATGGGCACAGGATGTTTTGTTCCACGAAACACGTAACAAAATCCAGTTCGCGTTTTGTAAACAACAAAGTTTTTTCTTGGAACTGAACCAGATCTCTACTTCTAAATCTCTACAATTTGAGAAGTCTGGCGCTTAAAATGCACATTTTTGAAACGGTTGTTGCGAGAAGGCAACAACAACGGTTGTATATATATTTCATTGAAGCCTGACTAAAATGGAGATTTCTCTGTAAAAGATTATTACATAAAGGATTCAATGTTATGTATTGCTGAGATTGTTACCTGAATGCGATTTGTGATTTCATCGATGGTCTTGCCTTGTCCAGGGAAATCAAAAGCAAATTCGTTGGAAGGTCGCGGGGTATTGGAGGCCCAGCTTGGGCTCGACTCACTTCCGCTGCTTTGGGCCAGCTCTAGGTTTTCGTTTCGCATCTGTGAAGAAGTAAAATTTCCCGAATCAGTTTATAGTTAACTATTTCTTTGAAGTTACGCAACGGCAAGGTAGCAGCATCATATCGCTATTGACGACCTAGGAACTAAATTTCTACGAAGAAGTGCATTTGCTCACATGTCTGAAATCTCGCCAACTACACACATGTCTTTAACCACCTCGCAGCTCAATATATATTTTATGGACCTCCGAATTTGATGAAAGCCAGGTATCTTTAGATGACGCCGAAAATCTGGCAGAGCGACAGTTGGACGACCAATCATCATCAAATTGTGACATGGCAACACAAGACACAAACTGCCGTCAAGCGCAACTTCATCAATCTTTCATTTTGTCTGCACCAAGAGATAGATATTTGAAAGAAAACTTGGTTGACGAGGAACACGAGGCAGAACAACAGACTGTTGTGTATATAGAAATACAGTATACGTGTGCGTCCTACGAGAGAAAGTTGCCACGAAGGAAGTTGCATTACGTGCCACCACCGCGAATCTGTAGACCACCAGCAACCGCCATTTGGTCCAAGTCAACTTGATCGCTTTCGCTTTTAGGTCCGCTATTATTGGGAAGCAATCAACCGCAAATGGCTATGTGGCAGCTCTTGTTACTGACTTACTTGCTTCAGTGTCTACACGTGACGCTGCTGATGGGACTTTTTTAATAATGAAAAATTGTTCTACTTCTTCTCTATAAAATCTGTGCGCTGGAAACTTTTGGGACCAGCTGCAGTCTAGTTAGTATCTGCGGCAGCTACTCGGAATTTACAGTAGTTTTTAACTGAGAACGCTTGCCCAATTTTAGTGTTCCCCTAACGGCCCATAACTGAAATTACAAAATAAATACGACCAACACATGGTAAGTGCTGGAGAGGAGTCAAGGTCGTTTCTGGCACCCGCAAAGCGGCAATGAACTTGACATTGGCGTTGCCACAAGGCGGAAGTTTTTGTATTGTTAAAGTATTTCCCAGCATGGCCTTCCCAATCAAGTAATACAAATATTTGAGGATGAGCGTGCAATTTCGGTAATGATATTGTCCATTGAGCTGATGTAAATATAAATTTGTTGCTGGTTGTTCACGGAAATGCGCCTGTTCCTGTTTTGTCGATTGATTGATTTTGAAATTGCATTTATAGTTTGATGCCGAGAATGAAGAGACCTCTACTGGTAAAAATTCGGTAATCTACTTTTGGGATACTTAAATTGTGCACACGTGCAATTTTTGTGCATAAGATTATGCTTTTGAAACGCCCAAGCTGAAACATTCAGGGGCATTTTCTGCAAACAAAATACAATAAATGAAGGTTACGAAAAAGAAGCATTTTGGAAGAGCACACTTCAGCAGCAGATTTTTGTGTTGTCAAGATGTCAAATATTCTCCTGGTTTGGTTTGACAGACTGAAACTTGTGCTGACGTGCGCGGGTAAAAGTCTAAGGTCTCTCAAAAGGAGGAAGTCAGAAAAAATAATGATTGTCCCGGAAACTAGAGCGGAAAGATACGGAAGGCACGCCGAGATGTCAAACAACAAAGTCTCTCTGACTGTCAAGGTCAAAGGTTAGTTATATAAGGATTGATGGCTTAATATTTGCTTCGCTGCTCCAGTAGTTCCATTATTGATCGACCAAGAGTCTAGACTTCCATCATTTGGAGAAAATGAATGCCAGGAATACAGTCAAAATAACCAAGAAAGGTTGTGGATTTCGGCCAAGTTCATCTTGTTGGAGAAAAGATTGCAACATATCCATCTTGATTAAAGTTGGATGCTTTTGGTTGTTTAACGCCCAAAATAATGTACAGCGCATGTAAACCTCCCAAGCATATGAGTGTATGCATACTGGGAATTCATGAAGATGGATGGCATGTTTTGAATTTATCTGGAGGCCTGCGCAATTTTCGGTGAATGTTTGCCATTTTCGTAGAAGCATTTGCTATACTAAAGTCACTGGTGGCCAGAGGAAATAATGAAAAGAAATGCGAAACCTAATGAAAGAAAAAAGCTCTTTGTAACTAAAAGCTCTTGTCTTCTTGTTAGAGTTATATAATTGCATTGGTGTTTACGCGGCTTCCGTGCTAACAAGCATCAAGGACGTGAGTGTGATATTTCACCAGAACAACAAATCGGGTTCAGCAAAACATGTGCATTTGTCAGTTTTGTGAATGAATTATATACGGCATGGACGTGATTTCATTCGTGTCACTTGTCATGCCTTGTTGAGGTTCAGGTTTTTTTTACATTTTACCTTCAACTTGTGACTGTAAATACCGCGGGCACTGCAACGAAAAATTGAGGGCTCTGCGGTGGATTGTAAGTAATGTTTGCTTTCAGAATTTGGCACAAGTGTCTTGTTTTAATGTTTCCGGTGAAATAGACCGGCGGCGAAGGCTGTATACCGGCTTTCGTCAAATATGAGTTGTTTCCGGTTGAATGTTTTTGGATGAAAAGAAAATGTGCGACTATAAGCTTTGTTTTTTTTTGTTCTTTGAAATGATCAAAGTTCCCATCAAAGCCAAGCTGGAGAAAAAATAACAAAAGATTCGAGAGGAAGCTGACCGCGTCTTCTCTTTTTGTTCTGGCTTTAATGAAACTTGAATGAAAGTTATCCCTTCAGTCAGTTCCATTTTGGGATTTTGTAACCACGATTAATTATTAATTTCTTAAAAAGAGCCCAACAGTTCCAACAATAGCACCAGGGTAACACATTCTTTCGTTCAAAATTATAAAATTAGGGAAAGTAGGTTGGTTAGGACCATATTAGGAAATTACAGAGATTTGCAAGGATATGCTCACATCCTTGAAACTCACAACTCCTAGCACAATTTTATTTTTTTAATTTCGCCCCGACATAAATTTCAAGCTATGACACTGTAGGCAGAATTGTGAAAGGTTGCGACACTAGTACTGGAAGCATGTTTTTTGAATCCGAATAAAACGCGGTCACAAATCAAAGTTATTGCACTTTTACATCCCCATTTTGGCTAGGCCCACAAACTGGCTTACCTTATTCGATTCAAAGAAGGAAAAGAGAAAAACTCTGGATGTGGAGAATTCAAGAATTTACAACTTGCATTTCTTATAATGATTTAACATTGAACTTGGTATAAAGTAGCTCTGGCAATAGCTCAAGACCAACTTCGGTCTGGGCGTGGGGCCGCCACATATGGCAATGAGGCCACTGATTTAGGAGCAGAATATGATGACTCTGAGAAATTCAAATTCTTGGGATATGGCTAAAATAGTTCCAGGATTTGCAATTCTGGAACTAAACAACACCGTATTTCTTGATACGAATTGCAAGAGAAAGAATGAAAACTCGTTCGAAAACTTGCAATTCTCAGCAAAATGCCATGACGAAATACAAGGAGAAAGAAAGAAGGGATGCCTCATAGGCATCAAATTACGTAACGCCTGATTGCATCACGCGAAGAGGCAAATCAGATTAGTGGCGTCGTCAGCACTTTAGTGTACGATAGTGGGAATTTGAATTCCAAATGGCGCGAAAGTTAGGACGGGTTATTATTACAGCCACTGTCACTGTCAGAAACCGCGAAGACATTGAACACTGTGTAGAGACTATAGAATTTAATACGTAAACACAATCATCTCGTATATATATGTGTGTAAGCCAGCGGAATCCATAAAACGTCCCTGCAGGATTTTTGCGAAAACTTGGGGAATTTATGAGACGTGAAGATGAGTCTAGTGTATTGTTCTATTTGGCCTTAACAGCTGGAACAGCAGCTTTTGAGCATTATCATGAGCGCTGCAAACGCCATTTACAAAATGCGTTTACACCGCCAGTGGGCGCTTCGCTAACGATGTGACCTTTTTGTAATGCAAAATTGCCTCTTGCTTAAGATGCGTAAATGGCAGGAGCAGACGTAAAACGCTTAAGCTCGAATCTCAAAAGACACTTTGGTCCACCGCCTAAAGCTATGTAATGAGCTTTTGCGAATCCGTTGAAAAGGGCAAATGTGGGAAGTAGTGAAGTAGCAATAAGTGGCGATGAACTTTTGGCGACTAAATGGCTGGTGGCATAAATTCTGATAATGACGAAAATGTGTACAACAGTTGTCGTTTAATTTATTTTCCAAGTTTGAGAAAAGCAAGTGTTCAACAAACTCTTACTGACAGACGGGTAAATCAGCCGTGGAAAATCAGAATAAGAAGCAAAAGTACGGGCTTTTTCATTATGCAACATGTTCTAAAATAAATGTTGTCAACCTTGCGAAAATCTTGCTGTGTCTACACGATATTCACGAGGGCTAACTCTCGAATTCGTCTTTTCTTCCACTCTGTCGTCTTCACGGTCGGGCGATTTAAAATGGTAGATTGGCAGTATTTTGTATTTTCATTTCATACTCGTCCATGTTTATTTATAGACCTTGGAGGAACATTGAAGTTCATGGCGAATGAGACTGTAGCTGGGTGATATCGGTTCGAGAAGTCAGAATTCTGAATTCACCATTGAGACAAATCGTATCACTAAACGCACACTTTTATTACAGTTGAAGACGCCAAAAAACCTGACCTTTCAGCCTGATAACAACTCTCACCCTTGAGAACAATTTGTACAATTAATCAGTTGGATCAAATCCATGGGTGGATTTGCGTCATCGCAAAGTCAAACAAGAACAAAACATTATTCGCGTTATGGTGAATTTAAAGGAAATCACAAGAGTCTCACAAGCAAGCACCATTGGCCAAAATTAAAAACTGACCAATTAGCTTCAAAGCTTTACTTGCAGAAAGCGTACATATTCTATCAGTACAAAGTTCTAGCTAATTTCTGCTCTCCCTCTTGGAAATTGTCATACTCTTTTCACATATCTTCACATCAAATGTTTGTCACTTGTCTCAAACTTGATAAGCTTGATTCTTTGCTCTTGAAAACACGTAAATGTGTTTTGGCATGTTTTTGGCATTTTCAAAATGTCAAGCCAATCAAGTTCATGCTGAGCATACTTGAGCGGAGGAATTTTTGACATTACGTATTCGTCTCTGCAAACGAATATACACGCCAAAACTTTTTAACATTTAAGCAAACGTAAGAGGTTACATGTTATCAAGAACAAACTTGGGATATTCCAGACACGTTCCAAAGTTCTGGTCGCCTTCGCCGCTGTGGATCCCGACGGCATATCTAATTTTTCGTTGAACTAGTCCTGGAGTAAGGGAGTAACTGGAGTCGCTGTCTCTTGGCATTCTTTATATTTTCTCTTTTGGGCTATTAGTTTTCAACTTGCTCTTCTGCTTTGTAAATATTCTCGTGTTTTGCCTTTTGTGAGAATTGAGCTTATTATTTACTGTACCAGACGGTGCAAGCTGCCAAAACAGCAAAATGTAATACAGTAACACGGAAACTTTGGCGGCTTGAGAGATTGTCACTTTGGGGAATTTTCAGCTTGTCCAATGTTCAAGGTTGTGGAAGAATTTTTTGGATACATTGTCGTCATGGGAGAAGGAAGCAAAAAGGCCAATTAGAACCGACTGAAAGGTGCCTGTCACTCTGATGTACAGAACAATACGGAAAGTATTTACAATCGTACAATGGAATTGGGAAAGTTGGGAAAATTTCGGCTGTAAAATATACTGGTCTAGTCGAAATCCAAGGCAAAGCTGGGGCTCTGCAAGTTTACTCGGCACGGCTGCTGCCGCCATGGCTGAATGCAGGTCAAGTTCATTGTTGTATGTACTTGCAAAAGGAGGCTCCCTCAGGGAATTAGTTTCCATATAGTAAATGGGCAGAAGTGATAGACGACTAGGAACAAGTTTTACTTTTGTTCCTCAACATTCCGTTGTCCGGGCTCCTAGTTCCACAGAATAAGTAAATTGTATGCATGCGGTTGGTGGATTTAACAAAAGTTTCTCGGGCCACTCTGCGGTTCTTGTGGTCACAAGGATACAGACAAATTCTGCTTTCCCTTGCAGCTATTTTGAAGACAAATGCCGTCTAGCAAACGCCACGTACAGTTAAACATTTTCAAGAAGAGAAAGAAGATTTAAGTGGCGGATCTGTAGCAAAAACGTGCTTCTGAATTTTTAAGAAGGATAAGCAAGAGAAAGTTGTGCAAGGCTCTTACGACTTGGATTTTGTATGTGTGGGTATTTGCACTCGTACAGATTTTAAGATTTCAAAGCAAGACGCACGAAAAAGTGCTTTTGGTTGATATAAGCTCTTGAAAATTGCAAGCTTTGCTTTTTGAGTAGTAATAGAATTTGTGTGTTTTTGATAATGGCATCAGTCTAGCTCTAACTCGGAGCTGTCAACCGTTCTTCTGTTGAGGCACGAGGCTGGAATGCAGTGTGATGGTATTTAATGGAATGGAAGTTGAGCAAGTCTGTGAGAGTCTGTTGGTTTGTGCAAAAAGATTTGATCCAGCCGACGCCCATTGAATACGTTAAGAACTGCCATATGTATACGTGAATGTATACATGTCTGTCTGCCTGTGCTTTTGATATAAGGGGAAAAGACTGTTGCTTTCTCTAGTCTTATCAAAGCTGCCGCGGTCCCAGTAGTACTATTGGCCTTGATCTTCATTCAGGGGCAAGGGAAGAAATGGAATGTAGTGAAAAAGCTCTGGTTTAGTCCTGGTCGTACTTGAAAATATTGAGTAGCCCACTTGGAAGGCAAAAGGGAAAGTAGACGGGCTGAGCTACGCCAATGCGTAAGTAGAATCCCAGCAAGTATTTTTTCTATGGCTGGTGCTACTACTACTGTACGATCAACCTCGAATTCCCGGACCTGGGTCTACGTAGATTTGCTCAAGTGTGTAGCACGTATACGTAAAGTTGGATGACTTTGTGTGCAAAAAAATTATATCAACAGCTTATGATGGGCGTTGCGAAAAATGGCAAATTCATTCCACTAAAGCTATGAACGCCAAGCAAAAACAGAAGGACCTCGAAGAACAATAGCCTTCTGGCCGTGAACTTATGGCAGTAGTAAAAATGTGCTATTGCCATGTACAAGGGAGTGTATAGCTCCTGCGGTAGGCGGAAGTGGAAAAAAGTATACTGGCTTCATAAAAACTAAGAGCCTCGGAATGTATTTGAAAGATACGAGATTTTTGCCAAAAAAGAGTATGCCAAAGAGGATGCTCCAATATTAGCACTTCTTTTTTTGTATCTCTGGTGAATGTTGTACGCGTATTTTGACCTTTAGACAACTGTATATATGTGATGGAGTTTGTAATGATTCTGAAGAGGGCGCTGTTAGCGCCGGTCGGAAGCAGAGCAAACTCATGGTGCTTGACAGTTAGCGGAAGCACTCCAAAAATTGTGACAATTTCCATGTTCTCTACTGCTGGCGCTAGGACTAGCCTAAAGTGCAGAGGGGAAATGTATCTATATTCTGGATTTCTGGACTCCAGCGCTAAGCTTTCAAGTTTCCCAGCAGATGTGTGTTAGCCAGTAAGAGCGTTAATGATAATGTGCTTTTTCTGGCTTGGTGCTATTTACTGCTGCTGGTGACTCGTGAAATAATCACTTGACAGCTGGATTCACTTGAACGGGTGGGGCTTGGAATTCCAGAACGCTTTCAATAGTCATTATGGCTACGTGGTAAATTGGACAAATGGCAAACAAGCTAATGGTTGGTGGTATTGGCGGACGGTCCCTGGGCCAATTAAACGGGAGGGGCAATTTCAGCAGCTTGCTCGTTGAAATAGCAACTTGAGCAGCAGCCCCGGCTACCAATATCACCAGTAGTCATTGGTGATCCTGGAGCTGGAGGAAGGAATTTTGGTGAATGCGGTTCTGTTTTCGGTGTTTACATTTCCGTGGTTCTCGCCACCGAGTTTGGTGTTTCAGGAAATACATGCGAAACATGACGTTTCTATTGCGAATGGGAAGGCTACTTTGGCCACTTTTCCAAATAAGAATTGTATACAAGAAACGGAGGCAGCGAGCCGATTGCCACAGCCGACGTATTGTAATTTATGGAACATCCCCTGAGGTCCCTTCTGGTCCACGTAGACCTTGTGACAAGTGACAGGAAATTTAGTGTTTGTTCCTATATTCTACACGATTCGGGAACAAAATTGCTCCTTAGCTTTTAGCTTTAGCTTTCTAACCTGGCTGGCGTTAGGTCCCAGGTTAATAAAAAAGCTGTTAAGGTGCTTACCAACTAAAAGCTCAGACTGTTGAATCATGGCCCAAATTCACACACAGGCTTATTCGGAAGAAAAAGTATTGGAAAAGGGGAACAACAACAAGGGAATAAAGTCAAGGCTTTGACAGCTCTCGCGGTATTTTGAATGTCACAGTCATGGCCATTGAGGCCTCCAGGAAATACAAAATATCGACTAAATAGTCCAAGGTCATGTTCAAGTGAGAACACGGAAAACGTTTCCAGGTCCATTAACAGATTTCGCGGATTGCACTCATGCATGCATGAAAAGATATGTAGCGACTGGATTGATTCTTCTTTGTTGATGGCGAAACCAAATCAACTGTAGAACACACGCCATGTAACTGGAGCTTTTTTACGGAACAACATGCAATACCCGGACAGGCTTCTGTAGGTTGCAGCACACTTCCAGCCCTGAGTCAGGAAAAGCAATATGCATGGCTAGGAAGGCAGGAGGGTTTTGGCAAATTGGAAAAAACACACGTCCTCGTGTACATGAAAAAAATCGGATAACATAAGAAAACACAATGGAAATCAGTTGGCCTATTTTTAGACGCGATGCGAATATATTGGCGACAGATTGCCTCCTGCTGTCAATCGGAATATTTTGACACATGGTTGTTGGGAATATTGCTGACAGACAGTCATAGATTTTTCCTCAACTTATCATCACAAAATCTATGGCCACGTGTATCGGGGTAGCTGCTTTGTTGAATATATACTGGGTGATTTCAATGGAGCTATAAGCGCTCTAGGGTTCTAAAGGAGATTCTAGCAAAGAAGCCAACTTCTTTCAAAAGGAACAACTCAAGCTTGAAGGTTGTCTGAATCCATAAATTGTAAAATGTATGTCTTGTCACCGTTTGTCACCAAAAGTGGAATTGGATCTGACTATCCTCTCCAGTCCAACCGACGACACGGGGAAATTTCTGATTTCTAACTGGATAAAAATTTTGTCTAATGGAAACGCGCTAGAATTCTGGAATCCTCGCTTTCTTGAATTCGATTTAGATGCAGCCTACAGGCCACAACAGGCTCTTACGTTGACAGACAGACGTTTGATCTCAAGGTTGACAAAAGGGTACAGAACGGAATGCGAATAAAGCTACATACTGAAACGGTGGTGGAAACAAAATTGTAGATTTAACCCAGCCGGCCTGACCTATAGCCTAGAGAGGTGGGGAATTATTTTGAAATTGATCCTGTTCAAAATTTCTCCATCTAATTCGATCTAAGGCGACTCAAGGACTTTTGCTCCCTCTGGACTCTATCATAGCTGACCTTAACAAATTCGCAACAGTTACGCAAGACATGGATGGATGGTGAAGGAAATGGGAAAATATGCTAGAGATTCTAAAGCTCCTTACTGAAACTAGTAGAAGAACCAGTTTTAGCAAGCGCCCATTATTTTCGCCTACCTGATGCACAGTCACGTTCTAATGTATCCCCCAAAGAACTGCCGCTCGCTAATAGTAGCAGACCCTTGATTTGATAGACTGCAATTTATTATTTGTTTTCCTTCTTGCCAAACACGAGTCGGCATTACCAGATAGCAGAGTTGAGTTACTTCACTCTGTATATTTATCATGCCGAACGCAATACCATAATGGCCCTTCCTTCGTCACATTCGCGCCACCATCATCAAAGTAATGCGCATATAATATATAGGTAGGTACTCGAATGGAGCGTTGAATATAATGATGGGATTTTGGCTTTCTCCAGCGTTCAAGGACATTGTAGGACTATTTGGGAGGGAGTATTGAAAGGCTGTTTGAGTACTTTCAATATGTCTTTGAAAAGCAAGCCTGGATAAAAGAACATTATGAGGAACACTTGGCGCAAGGTAAACATTGGGCGAGGCATTATTATCCAGATCCTGATGAAGGTGATGAAAAGTTGCAAAATTTTGTTTACTCAAGTCAAAAGCACCTGTTCCTATATTCAACGGACTTGAGTATAATATATATGATCGAGAGTACTAGAATCACAAAAGCTAGCGGCGGCCTTGAAAAATACATTTGAATTGAGGGTGGTTTCACTTGATGGAAAATTTAATATGAGCAGGAGGAGCTGAAAAACGTCCGTTGTAAAAATTTAATACTGTCCGTTACCCGGGTAACGGACAGTTTAATTTGGCAGGCTGCTCTGACTATACATTCCGAAGGAAACTAGTAACGTGACTATGCATCATAACTTTTGTCGTAAATCTCCCGGGTAGAAAACGATGAAACAATATATGTTTAAACGCAGTATATTTTGTCGTTTGGGCGGGCAATAAAACTGGGAGGGCCGCCTCACTCAACTAACAACAATTTACAAAGAGAGGAAGAAGCTTCAAAAATGGCAAGTCGCCATATACAACTTATAATACAACAGAATATTGTGACCATTGAGCAACATTGCTGTAGCCAACTCGACAGTTGACGTAGGATTTGCTCAATGGCTGATTCCTCCGTCCCTTTTCCTTGGGGAAATAAAAGGGGACTAAAAAAGACTTTTTCGTGGATTCCCTGCGGAAAGTTGTTACGCGTTAGTGCAATTTTGGCTATTTTAAAAGTTGCTGACGTTGAAAATGTAGCGGATAGGCTAACACTATATATACTGACTGACCCGCCCAAAATTTTGGCACAGCAAGAATCCAAGTTCGTGTCTACAAGGGTGTGAAAGCCTACATAAATTTGCAAACACAATAAAATAACACGAGCGAATAATCACTTGGATGACAACTGCTCCTACTGTACTAATAAATATTAATGCGTTTGCTAATTGCCACGCTGTTAGATTTCCACGGTCTATTATTCTAGCGAAAGCAAGGAGTAATAAAACCGTTTCTTTCAGTCATGGTAATAATATAATGATAGAGGAGCCCGGACTACAAATTACATGCTCGTGTACTTCTTTGATCCAAGCAGAAAATTTCACAAGTCCTCCTCTCCTAGAAATTTGCCTCTAGGAAACTACTAGGAAACTGCACCCGTGTCCTTGGCATTAACGGCGTTTCTATAGCCTTAGCCTTCAATTAGACTCTGATGAAATTCAATAGTCTTTTTTTCATTCTTTTGATTCCAGCAATCTTTTATCAAGTTTACACTCCTGGTAATGACCACACCCAAACGTAGAAAATTTATCAACCTCTCAAGTTCATCCATGCCTGGCTAGAAAGTTGGCGAAAAAAACGCCATTTATGCATGAGCATTCATGCTTCCTCCTGTGGTAACATCAACAGACGTTTTGATATACTTTTTCTTCTCTCGATCCTTACGTTATCGCCGCAGTTTGATCTTTCAATAGTATTTCTATCTCATTCAATTATAATACGTGGAAAAAGTTTTTGCTGGAGAAAACTGATAGGAAAAGTTTCCTTCTCATCGGCACGCAAATCTCCTTTTGTGGGTATAAAAACTTTTGATTCACATCAAACTTTTGACGCCGTTTCCTATGGTGGGTTCGAAAAACGTTCTAAGATGACGAAACGTTTATTTTTAGCACAGACAGACCTTCAAGGGCTGGTTGTGGGTAAGCCTTCGAGAATTTCGGTTGAGCAGGTAAGAAACGAGAGAGGCGGAAGAAATGGCTAGAGGCCAATTTGAAAAGTTGAAGAAATTCTGCCAAATATATAATATACGACAACTGACGGGTGTGCGAAACATGGAAATTTGTAGCTAACCTGGAACGGACGGAAAACTGTTGTTGTGGATTTATTTCATTAGTATGCAGGTTTGCGTCTCGTACATTTTCTACAAGGTACCAACAAACAACTACACAAAATTTTGTCTAAACTTTCGCCTTTCGTACGTCTATAAATAGCGGGCGGACGTTGTAATTTTGTGATTGCCGTGGTGAATGAATAATTAAGCGTGTGTAAAACCTGGAGAAGAGGTGGGTGGTTGGTATGTAATACGAACGAGGCTTGAATGAAAGTTCCCAGAATGGCAAGGAGCAAATTCGCGTGAATGAAAAGCTGTATCAGCAGATTAGGCAAAGTACAAAATGCAATTTCGACGAGAATTTAAAGCAAATCAGGCATTTGACAACAAATTTTTCTATTTTTGGACACAGATTTCCGCCTCACGACAAAAGCCATTTTAACGCTACTTTGTCATGGCTTCTTCGTTTGTTTGTTTACAAACAACTACGGGGCTCAATTTCAACGTGTGTTTGGACAAAAACCGCTCCTTCGCGTACACTCAACGAAAGTGGCTTTTACCCTGAACGAACTCAAGCTCATAACTTTGTTGCTATGGACACCAACTTTGGTTCGGCAACCTTCTAATGTTCAAAAGGCCTTCTGAACTTCGCTTCAGGGTGCTTGCAAAATTTTCAATTGTATTTTAAAATAGCTATTTAGTGTACTTAGGATGAGCATTGAGCATTCAGAATACAGATACAGAATTCGATAATTTGTTTTTCTTGTTGACTCCCAGACACAAAACAATAACAAAAGTATTTATGCTTCCACCAGATGTCAAACTTTCCCATGCGAATTGGTCTGAGTCCACGAAGCCTTTGAAAATCTCTCATTAAACAAACTCCCGCCAGCAAATGGTTATAATTCATGTTTTCAGGCGAAATATTCAGCATGCAAGCCTCTCAAATAATCCTTGTTTACCTCGTCAAATGAATGCAAACCTGAACGAAAAGACGGGCATACCTTAATTGCTATAATTCAACCGGACGGAACCTACCTCAATGTAATATTCAGTGGTCTCCGGCCAGGTGTTCAGCGACGATGTTGGCAAAGCGGCTTCTCTTGTGTATTCCAGCTCCTTGCCGAACGTTCCTTCTTGGTAAAAGCCGCTCGGTCGACGTCCACGTCCTCGGCTTGATTTGCTGGACTCGAAACACCGTAAAGAAAAAACCCGTCTCGGAGAAAAACACGTTAATGAGGATGCCTTGAGGAAATTGCAGCAATTAACTGAGGGTAATTCAACGTTTTGCAAAAATTTCGACTTCACCCAATGACTTCCGGGAAACCTTTCGACACTGAATAAGAGAACGATTAGCTCAAAAATGGTTTTTGTACTGAACGGGGAAAATGATCAACACAGGTCAAAGGCGAGGATGATACTGACAATTTTTTTGTTTTGATTCTCAAAGATCTTGTGATTCTATTACAGTTTGGTCGTTAGCCAATTTCCCTGCCGCCTGCACACAAAAATAATATAGCGTGTGTTAATGCCGGAAAGAGGACGCTATACACTTGGTATTTGTTGGTGCGCAAAAGGAGGCTGCTAGTCTTACTGAAACAGCAGCTGAATTTTGGTGTAGTTGCCGAAACCACGGTTTAAGAAAGACAGTGACACGAGGCTCCGTTGCCTCGCTTATTGTGAGAGCGAGAATAAGGAAAGAAAGCAAAGC
>JAQGBJ010001619.1:0-21652 GCA_034698345.1 Sphaeridia pumilis
GGGGCCACCGCCCCCTCACCGCCTCCACCCCCTGATTATCTCTCTACCTCTGCTACAGGGAAAAGAGAAAGTTGCAATTTTTCCATTCTCTCTTTATTGACGCCTCAGGTGTTCTCTTCAGATTTCTCCTAATTTTCTCAACTTTTTCTCTCAACCTACATCTTCTCATCCATTATGCTAATAAATTAATCGGAGTCGCTTAACCTTAGACAAACTTTTGGCCTAATATACAGCGTCTGTCTCATGTTCTTCTTCTTCTTTTGCTCACGCTCGGAAAGATTCTTGCCCAAAGTTGGGGCTCCAAAGCTATGCTCAAGCAGGGAAGAATAGGCAAACTTTTCTCTTCTGACACCTCCTACGCGTAAACTTTTCTCCTTATTCTTTACATGCCACCACAAATGCCTTCACTTCCGGGAGATCAAACGAATTAAGGTATTTTCAAAGAGTTGGAGTTTCCAAGGATTTTGTGCATGTTTCAATGGTGTACGATCAATTTGATGCATACGTTGATTTTATCCAAGAGATCACAAGAAAAAGAGAAATCTTGGCGGCTGTTGAATTGGAGAAAGCATGAAAGCAACGGTTGAAGGTATAGAAGAGGAGAAAAAAATTCACTTACTGTTCACTGTCAAATCAACGACGTTACTTTGGCCTTTACCAATGTCGTTGATGGCTTCACAAAAGTAGCGACCTGAGGACTCGAAGCGAAGCGACAGTAGCATGAGAGTGAAGCCTGAGATTATGACTCCAGCGTCGTGGTTTTCAAAGAGTGGGTGGCCCTGTAAAAAGTTCGGTTTTTTACAGTATGTCAATCAAAAATGGAATGTTTTTTGTTATTGAGCCTTTCGTTTACTGACTGAGAGCCCAAAATTGAATACCATACTGTTAAGGGGTGAGGAACAGAGGGTCAGAGGGTAAACTTACATCGTGGTACCAGTTGATGGTATGAAGTTCGGGATTAGCTTTGACGTGGCATTCGAGAAGGACCGATTCGCCTTCGGAGAAGTTTGAAGTCTTGAAGGAGCCGAAACGGAGTACTGCGGCTGGAACGTCTAAAATATAAAAATCCGTTTACTGGACACATATGAGTTTGATCAATCTGAAG
Organism: Sphaeridia pumilis; assembly: GCA_034698345.1. Classification (NCBI taxonomy): domain Eukaryota; kingdom Metazoa; phylum Arthropoda; class Collembola; order Symphypleona; family Sminthurididae; genus Sphaeridia; species Sphaeridia pumilis. The sequence continues at coordinate 1,106 of JAQGBJ010001619.1, forward strand.
CTCAGATGTGTACCAGAACTATGTACTGCTAAACGGCATTTCGGTATAGCATTAAATGCACTTACAAAAAACAAGCAACTTTTGCTTTGCTTCAATGAAATCGCCCATAATCCAGGGATTTTCGGCCCTGCAAATAATATACGCTTCGTCGTCTTTCATTTCCGGTTTGAAGGGTACACGCAAAGTTGTTGTGTTTTCGCCGTCGGATTTCTGAAAATAAGAGACGTTCTTTTAAAATTATGTCATTGCAAAACGCCGTTCTGGTTCTAGTTGTAAAACGTGGGGGCTCTTGGCAGATCTATCGAAACTAATTCCTGTTTAAATCTTACCGCTTGATACCTAGGTCCGAGCCTGACGTTTTCCTTCCACGCATCCACCTTGACACTAGGGTACGCCCCCACTGTTTTGCATACCACGTGGTACTGGACCCCCGCGACCATATGGTCCTCGACCTGGATTTCGATGTGCCGGGCTTTTACTGTGAAAAAAATAAAAATTTAAACTTGGCGCCATCTTTTTTTCGACCCCTTAACCCCTCGCCCCTTCTCACCCCCCCCCCCCATCTTCAAGCTCCCCCTCCCCCTTTTTCAAGTTCCACAGATTCATTCTCTTACTCCTACTTTGCACCAACCTCACGATTTTTCCTCAGCTATTCAACTGCCCTCTGGAGGCCATTTCCAAACAGTACATAAAACCCCTTTGTGTCGAACCGTTTGACATGTTGACTTGTTGTTTGAACGCCTTCTATTTCTTATTATTTGACATTTTGCTCTTTAGATCTCGTTTCTTCCCCTCCTTATTCCAGCCTCCACGCTACCTCTTCTTCTTGCTCAATTCAACTTTCTCCAGCATCTGCTCTAAAAATACATAACGTGTGTCCAGGGAATACGTTGGCAGACTTTGTAAAAAGTGAACAAAAAGTGACTAACAGCAATACAAAAAATACATATATTGACGACATTCCCTCTTTCTTTATATATGTATTCCTCCAGCTATTCATTTTTACGATTCAACATTCACATTTCTTCAAAGCGATTTACGAACAAGTGGGAGAGGAAGAAGACGAAAGCTCCTCTTCCAATGTGTATTTAAAATACTGCCGAGGATGCAAAAAAATCTCCGAAAGAGATAAGCTCATAAATGGACCATATTCAAGAGGACATTTATTTTTTCTGTCCTTCGTCGTTAGTTTCAAAGGGGGGAAACCAGTTGAGGATTATTGGCATATATGAGCGCAAACCTCTTTTGGCTCGTCTTCTTTCTCCAACTTCCTGTTTAAACACATGCCATTGATAAATATTACATACAAGAAGAAGACTACTTGTTCCACTCAGTTTCACAATAAGTCTCGGCGGCGTCTTCTTCTTCTTCTTCTCTTCAAAAGATTCAACGTAGCGGATGTGCAGCATGGAGACGGAGGACATAAATGCAAGGCTGGTGCAACTGTTGTATCTCAACTACTACCTGTCTGTCGCTTTCCCCTCGATTTGTTTGTACTTTCACTTAAATTTATACAAGGGAAGCTGGAGCTCTTTCTTCAACGTCGATGATCCGTTGAGTACACAAGGGCGAAGGGTGGGAGAAGAATACGTAAACCAAACCCAAGACGGGGACAAGACAGAGTCGTCAGTTACATAAATAGTCAAGACACATTATCACACAAAGAATACAATAATATTTCGCCTCTCCTTCAACAACAAGAGAATTTCTCCTCTTTTCTTTGTTGAGGGGAAACAGGGCTCTTTATCGCCTCTCGAATTGAGGGGGTAAGAGCCCATGGTTTACGCGTAAATGGGTTCTGATGGGGTGGACGAATGAGGGGGTGGGGTGATGAAGACAAGACGCGAATGCGTGGGGGGAATGGCGGGAAAAATCAAGGGGGTTTTAAAGTAACTGGATTGGGCGGGAGGAGTTAAAGGGGTCAAAAAAGGGGGGAGCTGATTCGCGGGAAATTCAAAATTTAAATTATGCTTGACTAAAGTGCCGTTTCAGTTGGTACTAATTCCATCTAGTGTATTGGAAGTTCGGAAATGTAGGTGAAACTTACGATAGACGTCAAGGTTAACCCGATGCGAAATTCTTTTTGTGTCGTTGTGGTTCCAAGCCTCGCACGCGTACACCTCTTCGCTATTATGGCGCCCAAGACTGTAGATTTGAAGCTCGTTGACTACTCGCTGGTCATCGGAGTCAAAGTGGTAGGTGGAGTCGATGGCCATGTCGTTTTTGTACCAGACGACCTTGGGCGAGGGGGAACCTTTGGAAATAAACACAATTTTTTGAAATTTCGCGCGATTTTGAAAATTTAAATTTTGTTATATTCAAGTGCCGTTTTTTGCAAGTTTGCGCTGATAAATTTTAATTACAGTTCTGGATTGAACGTAACTTGAATTTTGAGAAAAGCTCCAGTTTACACAACAAATTCTTGGAAAACCGCTGATCTTCGTCAGAACAGCCAAGCCAACAATTCTGCGGCCATTACGATTCGAACCACGTCCTGATCCGGACGGAACCCGTGCGTCTTTCCTCATTCCCGTTTCCTTCCGTATTTTCTTGGTTGTATTTTACCCGGTTTCTCCCTATATGATTCTTTCCTTGTAGACCGACTTCAAAGACGAGTCAAAGTCCGTTAGCGGCTTCAACTTCCTTCTAGTTCAACCACTGTTGATATACCGAATCCACACATCCGAGCTTTCTTGTTCCCCTTCTTGTCGAAATTCTAGAATATGAGCATTTGTCTGCTGAACCTCTTCTTGGCCGAACCTCTACCGGAAACCCGGCTAAAAATTAGACAAGGAAGAAGGAAAGTGAAAATTTCCGCACTGCATTGCAGATTTCTCAGTTTGACTCGTCTTCTTCTTCTTACTGTTGCTCTGCCGTACAGTTTGATAAAGCTATAGAGTTTTCGACCCGTCCAGAATCATTGGTTCCTTGAAAATGTTCTCCTCCTGTAGCTTGTGTCTTTTACAAGTTTATTTTGCCTTGTTTCTTATTCAGCCACTTGCTCCATTACAAACTGACAAGTTTCTCTACTTCTTTCTCCTTCTTTTTCATTTATTTCATTTACATCACTAACCTAAACTTGCCTTCTCTGCACTCTTATTCTACAGCTATACAGCAACCTCAGCCGAATAACAATCATTTCTAAAAACTTTTACTCAAACAAGCGTCTTTCCTACGGATAAATTCTTTTCCGCAGACAATTTATAAGCAAACTTTGCTTTTGAATACTGAACCAATTCATGACTCGAATTCGCAAGTTTCCCAGTGTCACTCATCTTGAAAGAGAGAGAAAAAGGATAGCAGCAAGGGAATCAATTCCAAAAAGGTTTCTTATTTTTCACACAAAAATATTCATGAAACAACATACAAATACCAAAAATAAAAATCTGGAGGAAACGTGCAACTTTTATTTAGTTAGTTTTTCAGATGGAGTTGTTTTTGAAAAAAAACTAAAGAAAATTTACTAACCTCCATGCGAAATACAAACAAGGGTCACGTTCTGACCCTCGACGTAAGGGCCCAAGTACGAAATGTCATCGAGATCAGAAGGGGTCGCCCCTCCAGCAGGGACCATTTGCTGGTCAGAGATGAGGCGAAAGCGGGAACTGTCCCGGATTTCGATTCTCGAAGGGGGTTCTGCGGAACAAAATAAAACTTGAAATTAGCGCCAAATTAATTATGCTATTACTTGATGCCGTTTATTTATTTCTGCTTTTTGCATTCTGTTCCATTAGATTATCTGCTGGAGCTAAATTTTACATTACGACATAAAGCAAGATGAATCCCCCCTATTGAAGCTCTTACCCCCCCCTACAACTTGAACATCTTTCAACCCCCTCCCCCACCCACCGCCCCTGCCAAAGGGCGGTTCTTTTAAAAATCATGGTCCATCCGTTGCCCCCTCCCACCCCTCGCATTACGTCCTCCTCTTTGATTGTGAACCCCCGGGTAATCAATTTCCGTCACCAGTCAAATAAACGCCATCTTGTCCACGCATTCTGACACTGTCCACAATATCGCTTTTCAAATCTTGAACCATTCCCTCTTGGAAATCTCTAAAAAAATCTGATATCTTTCTCTCTTCTTCCCCTCACTTGCGCCTTTCTCCTTGTTTGGTATTCCGCCCCTGACCGTTATAAATTTCAAAACGCACAATAGCCATCGCTACTGCCTGCCGTTTCCTCTTTTTTTTCTCAACCTGTCATATCGTTATCCTTGTATGTATTTTATTTGTCCACTTGCAAAATCCCAAAATTCGAGTATCCAATCCGCCGGTTCAAGTTCAAAGTAAACATTTGTCAAAACTGACTCCTTCTGGACCCACGCAGGATTTTCTTGGAAAAAAATACATAAATATACGATAGATCTGTCTAATAAATGTCGAGGAGGCCATTTGTCCACGTCAATCGTCAAGTGATCGGGTAAGTGATTATTGGATGGCCATCGAGTTTCATTTTTAAATTATATTTCCTGTTCTACATTATCGAACACTTGGCTAAGCAATTTTTTACTCCCTGGAACAGAGATTTGAGGTGAAACGGCACTGAAGTATTGCATATTTTTCTTACCCACAATCCTAAGCTTTAACATGGAATTCGTAGTTGGCGCGTTCCGATAATCCACCCTGCACCGGTAAGTCCCTGCGTCTTCGCTTCTCAAATCCCGAATCAACAAAGCCGGAGCCCGTCGTCCTGAAGTCGCCACACGAAAAAACAACCTCAGTCCGTTATCTTTCCTGAGCGTTGAATGCCGGCGAGGTTCCGTTTCGGTCCTGGCGTCGAAGCTGCATTTCCGTTGGGTTCAGGTGAACCGAGAAACATGTATTGACATTCAGCGACGGACGTGGGCGAATCAAGGTAATCCAATGCAGCAGCGGCATAAAAAACAAAACATATGCACTTTCAAGTTACGGTTTTGTTGCGAAGCACTTGAAATTTAAGCGCGCGCTTTTCTCTTTTTTCGTCTTGGAGAAATTTCTCGTTCCGCTCCCGTGGATTTCATTTACCTTGTCTCTTTTCCCCATCCCTACAAATTCAACCTGACACTTAAATCTTGGCCTTGCTCCTGTGTTCTTCTCCTTATCTTCTTCTTCCGCAACCACAACTTTTACGACATGACCAACCACAGCCACAAATTTATACGCAGAAAATAAGACAAGACCGCCAGAATAAACCGGGTATAAACAACGAGTCAATGTACCGTGAAGAAACCCGGGTTTCTTACAGACCAACCGAAGAAGAGGTTCTATTTTAGTGCGTAATTTCAACATTTTTACCTGTCCGCTCTAATTTCATCTTATGGACGAAAAGCGTATGACCTCCGACCCGACCAAAGTTGTCACCGAAAACCGGAACCGGGTAGAATTAATAGAAGAACCAAAAGTACGGAACCGGCACATACACGAGGGAGAAGAGGGGGGACCCTCTTCTCTTGCTTCAGCAAGAACAAAAGCGTGCTCTGGCGTTGGAGGTCATAAACAGGAATTTTGTAGGTAGCGCGCCAACTTTGAATTAAATACAAAATTATGGCCGCCAGATGAGATGTGATGGCGTCTGAGATGAGCTTTTAAAACTGGCAAAAAGAGCCCAGTTAAGTGCTCGAGTACAAGCAATTTTTCCAGGCCGTGTAGACGCTGAGCATATGCTTTTTCAGTGCTAACAAGGTTGAATATAGGAGCAATCGACGAGGAAGGAAGGTGAGTCGGTTGAAACTTTGCTCGTTCCATTACCTCAAAAAGCTTGTCAGCCATGTAATGTGCATAACGACGAAGGCAATGTCGTAAAGATTCCAGATTTTCATTTCTCTCACTCACCTTTCCTCGTGTTTTGGGTCTATACGTAAAAGTGCAATGTGAGGATGAGAGAATTTACTTTTAGGTTTTAGTTGTACGAGGGAAAGTTAGGGAAAGCATAACGAAAAATAGAGATTCGCTGGAGGAAATGCGCGAAGGTTAGGGGCTTCAGTGGAATACGAGCACGAGACGCCATCTAGCGGTAAAATAAACAACACAATTTCTCTTCGAACTGATTTACGGTGCAGGAGTAGGAGAAAAATGCCGATCGGCATTGAAGTATAGTATGTTTTCTCATGGTTTTAGTAACATATTTTTGACCTGTCAGAAGCGTCACACTTTCAAAACTTGAGACTAGAACAAAGCCCTGCACTTTTGATCTTTAACTGACCTTTGAATCAGCTTTCGTCTTTAGTTTTGGAAATTGGCTTTGTCTGACCTTTTGGCGCTTTATTAGACCAAAACATAGTATTTCTTCCATCAGGCAGCCGCTGTTTATGCAACTTGTCTACAGATTCTGGCTTGAAATCGACACCACAAGTTCGGCCCGCTTAAATTTCTTGTGCTTTACTAGAAGAGGAAACACTTGTTGTTCCTGTCCTTTTTTACTGTCTTTCTTTTAAATTTTACAACAACCCGAAACCCGGGTATCTTCCCGGATTCAATCAAACATACAATTTCTGACGGGGATCAACTGCATTACACTGTCTCCTCTTGTTTTTCTCTCCCTGAAACTTCATCTCATTTAAACCATTCAAAAACACACACTTTTCCAATAGCTCTAAAAATTCCAGATGCTCTCAACCCGTTTCCGTACAAGGTTCTAAAAAATTCGGGATATTTTTGCCTGTCTCTTCCCTATTGCTCAACCTTTTCTTTTATACCAAACTGACTGAAACAGCTTGTTTTTTTTCAGTTTTTTAGCCAACTTGTTCCCGCATTCCATCATCATCATCTTCATGATCAGTAGTCAGTCGCTACAAGTTTCTTTGAAAACACGACCAAACTCAACCAACTCAACCAACAAGGACAAAGATTCACACAATAGCAACTGAATATTGGAGAGACAACAAGAAACAAACAGAGAATCACTTGTTGTCATGCAAACTTTTTTCATTTCCCCAGTGTATTCACGCAATTCAGGAACACAAGTTTTTATTTTCTTGAAACATGTTCAGAAGAAAATGGTTTGTTGCGAAACTATATTGGGCGAAAACCTTTTCTAAGAGCAATAGTTACACAACAAGGCTTTCAACTCCTTCGCATTTTGAAACTTCCCGCGCGAGGGCGCGCGCGCAGTGCGCCGCGCTGCGGCACGCGCTACTACGACTCACCTGTAGATAGGCGCTCCTGATCCATCCTTGAACCAGAGAATCATTGCCACATCCTGGAAATCAGTGACAGGACATGGAATCTGTCCAACTGTTTTAACGACCCCTGTGACTTCCCGAACTGAAACAAAAGACAAAAAACCCGGGTAAGAGAACTAACTCAAGAAATTCCTTTTTTAAACAGTTGAATCTACTGCAGAGACAAACGTCAGCTTGGAGCCAAACCAATTTCTCATGCAAACATCAACACTTGTCGTCGTTCAAAAATTAGCCTTCTTCTCACACTTTTTAAAAAGAGAGCCGGAAAAGTTGCTTTCGTGACAGTGACATCTGGATCATGTCCGTATGAATACTTGAGGGAGCTTTGCAAGATTTCCTATGTTTCTTATTCGTCGTCTCTCCCCCTTGTCATTTCAACTCTTGTAAATTCTCATCATCGACCTGCGTTTTTCTCACCCTTGCTTCCTTCTTGCCTATCTCGTTACGGACATTATCGTTGTAACAAATTATTATGATGCTGAAAACAGCATCAGCAGAGCAAAAGGGCGACCAATTTCAAGGGTGAAGTTCAAGTAAACTCTCGGCTGTTTTGAATCATTCTTAAATGAAATGCAGGAACGTAACGTAAATTTCCTGTTTTAAAACACAGTGCGGAAAATGGCTTACTTTTCCCAATCGGTGCGAGGTTCTCTGCCGAAGGCAGGAAAAATATTATTAAGATTATCAAGTGCATTGCAGAATTTTTTCCACATTTAGTCCACACGATGTCTTCAATTCAGCTATCATCTCTCAACCGGGATATGAAATCTTTTGCAAACGGCACTTCAGTATAGCATAATTTCCAGTCGCAAATTTTCAAGCTTTCGGGAAGATCCCAAACCGTCTCTCCTTCCCCCACCCCCTCACCACACTTGCACTTCCCCTCCCACCCACTCTCCCCCACCCCCTTCAATTACATTCTAATTAACGGTTTTAATTAAACCGCCCATCCAAAGAAACCTTTCACTAACACAGTACAATGCGAACCCCGTGGAAACTCGCTACTGAAAAACGTTAATTTTCACCCGCAGGAAACACAAGCCGAATACACAGCAGCAGTAGCTTTTTCATAGCTTTTTGTCCAGTAAATTCAAAGGCGATGCTTTCACTAAATTCTCTGTTCGTTGGCTTCACCTGTGTATTTTCAAGTCTCGAATTTAATTTTGCTTATCAGCGCGATCATCTTTCCCGGACTAATTCGCAATTTTGTTCAGCTTTTCAGTTTCAGCTCTTTCACTCTTCAAGCTTGCTTTGTGGAATCTCCAGTTTCAGCAAAACTGCAATTGCTTCTTCATCCTCCTTCGAAGTACTGATTCACTCTGATTTTGCTCCTACAAAATTAATAACTTGTCTTTGTTCTCTCGGCTTCTCCGTCAAATTAGTAGGAGCTGAAACAGTAATTACGCACGCATTTTCACTGAACTTCACCGGCTCCGAAATCATGAACGAGTAAACCAGAACTGTTCTCCATGCAATGACTTACTCAACACTAGTTGATGAACGCGAGTATTTTGTGTATCCTTTGCTCATCTTGTAAAAAGATTTTAAATGCATCATCTCATCTTGTAGCGTTTGTAACGTAACGAAATAACGTTAAGTTGCATAAGAGCTCAAGTATTTTCTCTTGTTGGTTTCTTGCTGCTCTTGCTGCACTCTGCACTTTGACAGACACAATTCACAGCAAGCCATTAAAATAATAGAACGACACTGCTTTTTACCCCTTTGAAACGATCCGTATGTATGCAATTTGTGGCTCTTTTTCGAGAGGTACATTTCAATAACTTACGTGGAGCAAAATACACGACTTTTTTGGATCTTCTTAAGCTACAGCGTTTCGTTCCTGGTATTTCATCTGCGGGTTTTAAGTTATAAGTTAGTAACGTCTTAGGAATCCAAACACGCCTGAATTTTGGTCGTCGTCTAGTTGTTGTGTTGCTCATCATTGTAAATGGTTTTGGACGCGGGTATAAAGGTTTACTGTTTGTCTTATTGGAAGCTGTCCAAAAAGCATGCACGGTTACGGAGAATGTGTCGTCTGTCTGAAGGCATCTTCTTCGGCTATGTGTAGTTTGGACGCAACGACCGAAACGCCCGACCGGGGAACACGAGCGTTACATTTTTTACAAGTGACTCTCTGAATCAAGATGATAGAAGCGGTGAGAGGGAGAGAAGAAAGATTTGGCTATTTTGCGTTAGGAGATGTGTAGAATGTAATTGTGGTATTCACGTAGGCGGATACCAAAACATTGGAAACCAAGAACGGCAAACGGGGAATGAGAAATAAGAAGCGTGCTGGCTAAAAGAGCCGTGGGATAATAACGAGAGAGGAATATGTAACAATATTTTTACCTGTACATTTCGGCCACTTTAAAAGGGCCAGATGTGAATGTAGTGTTGGACAAGAGGCAAATAAGTTATAAAATAAAATGAAAAGTTTTTGTTGAAATGGACAGGGCAGGGCGGTACTCATTAGTGGAACATGGAAAATAAAGCGGTGATGGGGTGGCGGTGATATGTTATCTCAATCGGTCATCGGTTCTAATTGGATGTAGGTGTGGGCGGGGCTGGAATTACAGGTGCAAGTGAACTGACGATGTGAGAATGTTTAGAGGATTTAGGCGGGTGAGACGATGTGTATGAAATTGTTAAACGGCGATAGTGGCTATTTTGAAGCTCAGAGCGAAGAATGGTTTATGGAAATTTCTAGGAGCTGAATCAGTCAGTATTGAAAAGACTAATTTCTGGGGTGCTCGAATCTAGATAATTGCGGATACAAAAAAAGATTGCACTTAAACGGCGCGTACATGACAAAATCTATGCCGCAGATTTTGCTAACACAATTTTTAAAGACGAGCTTATGATTGCCGGTGACTGAAAACAGTTCCATGACTGGATTAATTTAAATTTTGATGCATGACTTGGATCCAACGTTTAGTGGCCGAAATTGAGTACTAGTTGTGTGACAGGAATTATCCCTTTCAAATGAACCACCCAATGTTTGATTCAAAAAAACCTTGCCCATGGGTTCTCAAACATTGACTATGCCCTTCAACAAACGAATCAGAAGGGAATCAAGCATAAAGGCAAACCGCGATGAAGCTCCTTTGAATTTTCTGGCGATAAAGATAAGTACTTTGCGAAAATTACAATAAGTCCAGCAATATCATGACTCAAAATATGTCAGTCGTGACTTTTGAAACTGTAGTGACGACTATGCCAGAACTAAGCCTACTGGTACATCAGAAACGAATTCAAATATGATCTGATTAACCAATCAACTATTTGCTATATCTCAAAATTACAAGGAAAAATCCAATAAGACGAAAACGGCAACAACCACTTAACCATCGAAATTTAACTACAGATAATTCTATCAAATTCGACTGTGTGAAGCGGTACAGCTGATTGACGTTTAAAAACAATGGGAGCTGCGCGGAATGGAGTGACCGCTCAGTACGTATCTCCATATGTCTATGACAATAACCCTCAGCAGCTTTAATTGTTTTTGAACACCGTTCAGCTCTATTGAATTCGACAGCCGATTTTCGATAGATTCAAGATACAACAAATTTAAAGGGCCATAAAAAAGCAGACAGAATGTCTGGTATTAGCAACTTTAAAAGAAGCGGTACAAATTGCTAATTCTCTCAGCTTCAGAACTATATAACATGCTCCACCTTGCTGGAAGCTTTGGAAGCTATTGGACGTTATGTGCCGGGATGAGATTACCAATTTGTTTTAATATTAATGATGAAAGTTGGCGTTATTGCAGTCGCAAAAAGCTACGCGTGTGCTTGATAAAATACGCTTTATTTTGAAAAATATTGTGCGTTCTCGTTGAAAATCAATCAAATGAAGCGGGATTGAACAGTAGTATAATTAATGAAAAGTTTTGGCTACTTGTAAGAACTCTAAAAGGGCTGTTTTGCACAGTAACAAAATGGTTCTAAAGAGTGTATGAAGACGCGTTACCCCGGATCACTTAAAACCCTGACACCGTAAAAAACTCGTCATTAGCGGAATAATGTGCTAATTTGGAATCAAAAAGTGTGTTCCAACTTTTCTACCTCAATGCTCAATGTGAGCAGATTTTATCGCGTAAATCATTTCCTCAACTCCAACGCTTGAGTTTGAAATGTCATCGCAGCTCCAAGATTCAAATTTCACAACACAAGTTTCCTCTCCTCGGCACAAATTCTATGGTGCTTATCAATTAGTACATTTACAGCAGGACTATCAGCAGACTATCACGGCAGATTTCTTGGAATAGTTGGATGTACTCTCATACGTCTGTGACTTGCAATTTCCAGCTCCTACTCATCCGCATTTTACAGACTAAAAGCTCTGTTCATTTATGCTCCAATGTGGCAGTTAGCTAATCTAAGTACATTTTGCTTCGTTGAGGTTTAAAGACTAGAAACGAAAGTTGCCTCCATCATACAACAGTACGAATGGAAATTACGCCATTGGTACATTACAAGGTCTTCTTGAAGGTTACTTTCAAACTCAGTATTCGGTGGCTCCACAAATATCCACTATCGTACAAATGCATCACTACTTTCATACAGATTTTAGCTCTTATCCACTTGTTACCTTATTCTCCCACTTACAGGTTCAGCACCTCAAAATGTGCATTTTTTATAACTACTTTCCGGTAAAGTTACGTAAACTTGCCCGCTTTATGGCCTCACATGTCAGATTATAAATCAATTGCCTGGCATATACAAGTGCCATTCCGGAAACCAGCTCCAAAATCTTTACTTCAAAACGATCTTGATGACAATCCACTGCTAGTTCTGTCTGCTTACATGGCCAAAATTACACGTAAACACTTTGACAGAACCCTCCAAATATTTCTAAACTTACCGTCTCATCCAAACTTTAAACGCCATTCCAAAAACAAACACAAGAAATGTTACATCTCCAGGAAACGCCGCTTGAAGACGTCCATTTTTGGTCTTCTCACAGCAGGAAACGTCAAGGCGGGCGTCCCAGAGCACCGATTAGCAAGGAGATGAGTGACACATGTCACTTTGAAGATGGTTCGTGTTTCTGGTACTCACAGTCAGTCACCGAAAGCTCCAGTTTTTCTGTCCACTACAATATTTTTAGGCGTTCCTCACAACAATACATAATGTACAAAAATGGAAGTCATCATTGTTTCCACGGTGATTATATCAAAGTACCGGAAAATTCAAAAGTGTGTAATTTCTGGAGTAACCCCCTGGCATGAGCCTTTTTGTGTCTGAAAATGGCGTTACTAGCTGTTTGTTGTAGTTGCAAGTCAATCAGAAAATGTCTGATCGGTTTGGCTCTATTCGAAACGGTATTACAATTTTTCACAAGCATCTGATCGAAATACAAAAATTTGACTCCAATTCTGTAATTTTTCAAAAATTCAAGCTGCTCAACGCACTCTCAATTTACCGTTATGTGGCTGAAATCGGAGAAATCAAAGAAGCGGCGACCGACTATGAGATACATGAAGAATACACGCTTGTTTTCGGTAAGAATCGCCAGATGTCGCATTTCAAATTTTGCTTTCATCAGCGTCAGGTTTTGGATTTTTCCAGGTTTCAAATTATTCACGATTTCGGTAATCATCTTTGTCACTGCCACAAGTCCTTTGTTGTTAATCGGCGAGTATTCCGTAAGCCTTCAGACATTCAGAGCAAAACTTGGGTCAAAGGTCACTTCGTGATGGATGCTTCAAAAACTTTTTCAGAAAAGCGAACAAATTCTGAAAACTTTTTGTGGAATCCAAATCATCTACTTCGGTTTCGCTGTTAGCATGTTAATAATGCTGACGGCCATTGCAGTTCATTTTCAAGGTCCATTGCTGACCATAAGTTTTGCACTTCATTGTATCATGGTTCCGGTCGCCTTGGAAGTTGTCAACTTTGGACTCACAAGAGCAGCGGAATTTGAAAGAAGCAGACAAGCTTTGGAAGCTCGAGGTTCGTCAACGTCCATTGGATCGATACATGCTTCTGGAATCGTCATTCAAAAAATGTCGATGCCGATACAAGATCCGGCCAGTTCGGAATCGGAGGACTAAGTACCGGCTTTTGCTTTATTGTTTTTAATTTTAAGTAGCAGTGAAACTGCATTCTTATATTTGTAGCAACAGGTTTACGCAAACGAGAAAGTTCAAAATTCATTCGCTAGATGGCGCCACGTGTAAAACTCCGTTTGGTCAGAGAAAGTTTTTAGTGTTTAAATATTAGCTGGATAATTTTAGCTATGGTAAACGTAATTCACAGTTTCCGCGGGAATATCAAAATTTGGATTACAGTTTGGAAAGTAAAGTTACAATTCTGTTTCAATTTTTTTTCTCAAATGGGTTTCTCGTGCAAATGCTGTTCTCACTCAACAAACACTTGGCTTATTGTTTTCAAGCTGATCGAAACGGTGAAAAATTAGGAATCAAAATTTTAGATTTGAAGCTGTATTTTAATATTGAAACTATGTTTTTTTCCAGCCACTTGACGCTTTGCTCTTTGCCTGTTACATGCACACTTTCTTGCTCCAAGGCGAAGATCTTGACGACATGTCCGCTTATGATTACGGTAAACCAAAAAATTGATTTCAAAAAATCACCTGCTGGTTTTCGAATTTTTGGTTCAAGAAATTTATTGTTGGTTTCGTTCAGGCATGATGATTTTATCAGCTTTTTTGATACCCACTGCAGTGGCTACCACTCAACTCACGTGTCTTGCTGATTCACTCGTAAGCAGGCTAAACTTCAAAATCATGTTTGAAATTTCTGGATGAAATTTGTAAAAAAAACAGTGGTTTTTGTGATACAGAGTAGCCAACGATCAATGAAAATCTACGTGACGATTTCAATTTGCTACGCTGTCTACATGATGGGCGCTTTTGCCTCGGGCTTTCTCGTGTACGCTGCGCATCTGGGACCATTGCGCTGGACGACGCTTTTCCATGGCGCCAATATACCGGTGACTGTAACAGTGTCTATTCTCAGTGTTAAATTGAAAGCAGAGATGGCGCTCGTGGTGCGGCCTACGCCTTCAAAGAGCCCAGCGCAGTCGTCTTTAGGCAGATGGCGCTTTCTGTTGTAAAAGCAGAGGACAGTGAATGCCCATCGATATCGTGATTGATTGAGAGGATTTGGGCTAATTTGGATTGATGAGAATTTGACAGTGTGTCTACGTAAGTACATTTTAGCAAGCGCAATATCAGTTTTTTAATCTGTCTCTTACCAATGTAATTATTGCGATCCGTGCAATTAATTACCGAGTGAAACGTTAGTTGTACTACCAAATTTGACTTACATCAAATACAGAAATTTAGTCTCTCTCTCCGCAAATACAGTCGCATGTGTGTCAATATAAACATCAACCGGGCTTTACTGACCCTCATGCTGATTTCTGCGGTCAGTGTTTCAAATTTTCGTTACCAGAACAATGGCAATAGACGATCAAATAATCCGCCAAACTGGCAAAATCATCCACGCAATTCACATCTGCAGCCCTGTTCCGTACGACTGGGACTTTGAGCGCAACTGCGCAGTCTTCAAGTCAAGCCGACTGCGTCATTGGTTCTTCGTCGCTGCAACAGTGGCAGGAATCGCCTACGATGGCTTCTTGTTCTACGGAAGCTACAAAGCGTCGAGCAACGACACATTGTCAGAGCATGAGAAAATTGGCATGCATTCAGTTACTTTTGGCTACATAATGTATACGGTGCTCCACTTTCTCTTGCTGAGCAACTACCGTAGTAATCATCTGATAATCAACGAACTTTTTCGTTACGTCCGGGAATTCAAAGGTTAGTCTAGTGAATCTTCAGGCTGAAATTAGTACTTTTGAATCTGTAATCTTCTTATGATACCAACAGCCGAATTCAACTTCGCTCGACCGGGAAAAGGTTATCTGCTGCTACTGCGCATGTACCGGTTTTTCTACTTCCTGCGCCTTTCTGCCGCGCGAGCAGTTTTCGCCGATCCTGGCAATTACCGCCATCTGACTTCATTGATGCCGGAACCGAACAATCTCTCGATGGGAGTCAAAATTTTGTTCTTCTTGGTCCATCTGGAACTGCAGGCGATCAAAATTGGACTCACGTTCATGGCTGCAGCAACCATGTTTGGCTACATGGCTTTTGCTACAAATATAATCGAACGATTTCGGTAAGTTTCAAAATTATCCGAAACAATTCTTGCTTTAACTAAGGAGTTTTTGGTTCAGGTTCAAGCAGAAAAGGAGACACATAATGAGCTACAGCGCCATCTACCGGAAATACAGCCAACTTCGCATACTTCAGAAACTCTACGACCAAGCTTTCGGCCGTTGGGTTTTTTGCGCCATTACTCATACGACAATTATGAACATTCTGGGTATCTACCAGGCAGTTCGAATGTCAAGTCCAAATATAGCGCTGTTCAGTTTTATTTTGCTGGTTGTTGAAATGGCCATTGTTAAGATGAATGGCGATGTCTACGAAGTGTCCACTGAAATTCAGCATTCCTGGATTGGAGTCGAAGCGACGGAATGGTTTCACAAATGGGTCAAATCGCAGCAACCGGTTAGTGTGAAGATGGGTGATTTTTTCTTCTTTGATCGCGGTCTGCGGTTGACTATTTTGGACTTGGTCCTGACAACTGCTGTCAGCTTGATTGTATCTGATTCGTAAGGTTCTTCCTGTTCAGTTACGAGTCATCAACTGCGCAGTCAAGAGCAGATCAGAGCAGTGACTGCTCTGATCTGCTTCTATCGAAAAAAACAACCTGGTAATATTATTCTTGAACCTGACTGTTTTCGATCTACGCTCCCACCACCGAGGCGTACAAGCAAATAAACTGAAAATTGCTTCTAGTTCTCTAGCACGATTTCTTCTTCTTTGACCGCTGGATGCGTTTAACTGTTTTGGGCCAGATCATAACTACTGCTGTTAGTTTGATTGTTTCAAGTTCGTAGGTCACTTTTGGCACTGCACAGTGGCGTCTTCGCTACTGCGCAGTAAAGAAACTGAGCAGTCAACTGTCAGTTGGAGCAAAAAGTATGACGCTTCATTTATGACCATATCAATTTAATTTCTTGATGAAAAATTGTTTTTGTCTTACGCCAAGGTGTACCATAAGGTGGTTGAGTCTTGATTAAAGAATATTTGAAACAATCGATTTAATTAAGTTTGATGTTTAATCAGTCTAATGCTTTTCACTCTTCAGCTTGGCTTGAGTTTCCCTTTGGCAGGGAACAAAACAGTCGTATTATAGCCGCCGAGAGTACATCATCGTCATATTCACCAGAAAATTATTATTCGCCCTAACTGCACAGTGAACTCTAACAGCGAAGTGAAGAAAGATTGCCGGTAGATGGTCGGTATAGCCACCACGTGTCGTCATTAGTCGTTAGCTAAAAGCTCGTTGCGCTTGTGTTGCAGATTGTATCTGGTTCGTAAGCGGCTTTTGTCTTCCAGTTTCAAGATGTCATAACTGCGCAGTTATTGAATTTCGAGCAAAATCGGGTTCGTCTATAACGAATTATTAACTAACAAAAGTGGAAACCCCTCTGTGTGCATGATTTAGAATTATACGAAACTCGCTAGCCAAATTCAACACTGTTCTGTTAGTAAATGGCCACCAGCCCTAGTAATTATATATTTACAAGCTGGTAAACCTCAAATTGTTTTCAGCCACGACATTTTAGCAAGCGCAATAACAATCTTTCAGGCTGTCTCATTAAAAGCAATATCCAGCCAACCCCGTGCGGTTCTCGACTGAAACCCTTGTTCCATAAATTACTAGGTTTGACGTACATCAAACAGAGAAAATCTCTGCAAATATGGTCGCATGTGTGTCAATATAAACTACAACCGGGCTTTACTGATGCCTCATGCTGATTCCTCCGGTCAGTTCTTAAAATTCTAGCTACCAGAACAATGGCAATAGACGATCAAATAATCCGCCAAACTGGCAAGATCATCCACGCGGTCCACGTCTGCAGCCCCTTTCCGTACGATTGGGACTTTGAACGTAACTGCGCAGTCTTCAAGTCCAGTCGGTTGCGTCACTGGTGTTTCATCACTGCAATAGCGGCCAATATCGCGCACGACAGCTTCGTTCTATTTGGAAGTTACAAAACGTGGAGTAAAGGAGCATTGACGAAGCGAGAAAAAAATGGAATTTACGCAGTCGCCTTCGGCTACATGATGTTTACGCTGCTTCAGTTCATGGTACTCAGCAACTACCGGAGCAATCATCTCATCATCAACGAACTGTTTCGTTATGTCCGGGAATTTAAAGGTCAGTCTAGAGAATCGTCAGGCTGAAATTTTAGTACTTCTGAATCTGTAATATTCTTATGATACCAACAGCCGAATTCAACTTCGCTCGACCGGGAAAAGGTTATCTGCTGCTACTGCGCCTGTACCGGTTTTTCTACTTTCTTCGCCTTTCTGCCGCGCGCTCAGTTTTCTCCAGTCCTGGCAATTACCGCCATCTGACTTCATTGATGCCCGAACCAAACAATCTATCAGTTGGAACCAAAATCCTGTTCTTCTTGGTCCATCTGGAACTGCAGGCGATCAAAATTGGACTCACTTTCGTGGCTGCTTCAACCATGTTTGGCTACATGGCTTTTGCAACGAATGTCATCGAAAGATTCCGGTACGTTCCACGTATAAATCCGAGTTATTGGTTAAACCGAGAAAAAAACCGACTTTCCTTGTCCAGGTTCAAACCGGAAAGAAAACACTCGATGAGCTACAGCGCCATCTACCGGAAGTACAACCAACTTCGGATACTTCAGAAACTCTACGACCAGGCGCTCGGCAGTTGGGTCTTCTTCGCCATTACCTACACAACGGTCATGAACATTCTCGGAATCTATCAAGCAGTTCGATTTTCAAGCCCTAATCTGGCACTGCACAGTTTTATTTTGGTGACCCTAGAAATGGCACTGCTCAAGATGAATGGCGCCGTCCACGAAGTCTCCACTGAAGTTCAGCATTCTTGGATAATGATTGAAGCGCCGGAATGGTTCCACAAATGGGTCAAATCGCTGCAGCCAGTTACTGTGAAGATGGGCGATTTCTTCTTCTTCGATCGCGGACTGCGTTTGACGATTTTGGACTTAATTCTGACCAGTGCTGTCAGCTTGATTGTATCTGATGCGTGAGGAGGTTCTCCCTGCTTAGCGCAGTTACGAGACATCAAATGCGCAAGTCAAGCGTAGATCAGTTGAGTTCAATCATCACCAGGTTACTTTGTTTTTCAATAGATTTTTGAACAAACCATAGCATGAAAAATTGAAAAAAAACAGAATTTTAAACTAAGAATTTTTAACTACTGTTCCAGCCAAATAGTTTTGAATTTCACGCTTGAAGGTTGATCAATTTTCACTCAATCTCTCTTACTTATATAATTTGTAACGTCAAGAAAGCCTGGCTGTTAAAACAGCGATTTAATGAGACCTGACACTTAAATACCTCTTGTGGATAATATATACAATTGCCGGAGGAGCTTCAGACATGAATTAAATTGTCACAAGAGTTCACTTGGCAAAATTCGTTTTAAAAAAGACATAAGAAAACAATTTGGTTCTGTACTTAAATTCTCGCCTGAAACTGTCAGATATTGATGGACGTTGTTCCTAAAGTGGCATTCTCACCACCGACGCTTACAAACAAATAAACCGAAAATTGATTTTAGTTCTCTTCTTCTTTCATCGTGAGATGTCATTCTTTTTGGCACTGCGCAATGGCGAATTTTCTAACTGCGCAGTTAAGAGACATGAACTGAGCCGTCAATTTTCTGTTGGAGCAAAAATATAACGCTTCGTTTATAACCATATGGTGTAATTTCTTGATGAAAAATTGTTTTTGTCTTTTGTAAAGCTGTTCCATTAGGTGAGTGACTCTTGATTAAAGAATATATACTTGAAAGACTTGGTTTACATAAGTTTGACTTTTAATCTTTCTAATGTTTTTTTCAGCTTGGATTGAGTTTCCCTTTGACAGGGAGCAAAACAGTCGTATTATTTGCTTCAGCGTCAAGTGTCCATCATCGTCATATTCACCAGAAAATTATTATTCGCCCTAACTGCGCAGTGAACTCCAACAGCGAAGTTAAGAAAGATTTCCGGGAGGTGGCGTCAGTATAGCAACAACGTGTCATGAGCTAAAAGCTGAATTTCCGCTTTGAAACAAAAAACTATAACAAGGTGGTTCAGCGCTGACAAAAATGGTCATCGATGACAAAATAATCCGCCAAACTGGCAGGATCATCCACACAATCCACCTTTTCAGTCCCATTCCCTACGACTGGGATTTTGAACGTAACTGCGCAGTCTTCAAGTCCAGTCGTCTGCGTCACTGGTACTTCATTGTTGGAACAGCGGCTGGATTTGCCTACGATGTCTTCTCACTATACGGAAGTTTCAAAGCTTGGAGTAATCCAAGTCTGCCGGATCAAGCAAAACTCGGCATTTATTTCCCAAGCTTACGATACGTCATGATAAACATAATCAATTTCTTTATGCTGACCAACTATCGGTGTAATCATCTTATCATCAACGAACTGTTCCGATTTGTCCAGGAATTTCGAGGTTAGTTTGGCAAAATTCTCAACGTCAAAAAGTACTTTTTTGAAAAAATTGTTTCGCAGCTGAATTCGATTTCGTTCGGCCGGGAAAAGGATACCTACTGATTCTGTACTTGTACCAGCTCAACTACTTCATGACCCTTTCTTCCGCAAGAGCGGTTTTTACGGATCCTGGCAATTACCGCCTTCTGACTTCTTTGATGCCCGAACCAAACAATCTCTCAATCGGAGCCAAAATCTTGTTCTTTCTGGTGCATCTGCAACTTCAAGCAGTTAAAATGGGAATGACGTTCACAGCGACATCTGCTGTCTTGGGATATATGGCTTTTGCGACGAGAATTGTTGAGCGATTCAGGTGTCAACCATCATTTTTTATACATTTATTTTCCAATTTGTCTTTCATTAAAAGTACTTGAATTAATTTTTTTTGTCAGGTTCGTACCCAACAGCGGGCGCACAATGAGCTACAGCGCCATCTATCGCAAATACGGCCAACTTCGCATACTTCAAAAACTCTACGACCAGGGCTTCAGTAGGTTTCTCTTCTGCGCAGTTACGTTCATCACTGTACTTGTCATTTTATGCATTTATCAGACGGTCCAATTTTCGACAAAATATTCAGCTGTGCTCGGCGTTCTTTTTCTGACTTTGGAGCTGACTCTTATTAAGACGAATGGTGCTGTTCACGAAGTGTCCACTGAAGTTCAGCATTCTTGGATGTTGATCGAAGGGCCGAAATGGTTTCACCAATGGGTCAAATCGCTACAACCAGTTAGTGTAAAGATGGGCGATTTCTTCTTCTTTGATCGCGGCTTACGTTT
>JAQGBJ010001620.1:0-21652 GCA_034698345.1 Sphaeridia pumilis
TGAGAGTTACGAAAGAGTCTTTGAAGTAGCGTCATGGATGCCGAAGGCTCTTGTCGTCCCAACTGATTGTCTCGACTAGCAGAAACATCAGCTCCAGACTGGACATGGTGCACTGGATCAGATCCGGCCCGCTCATCCTCTTCACCTTCAGACTCACTGGAAGACAAATCAAAAAGCAAAATTAGAATCATGGCCCCATTCAGCTTCATTCATTATACATGTCCTCAATTTAATCACCATCCACAAAGTCAAGTACATAATCAGCCCGGCAGACTTTCTGAAGCCACAAACGACAATATCAAGCCGATAAAGGATTTGCGGTTTACATAACGTTTGTGCCGATTGTGACCTCGTCTCAACCATGTACACTGGTGGCCACATTTGTCACATGCCACAAAGCTAAAACTGATAATGATGCAATACTATCATCTGTCTGTCTAGCATTCGCAAACATTTCCTTGTGTGACATACATGTTTAATCTCTCTCATAACCTGCAATGTCACCACCTCTTCACACCAAACTGACACTGGATATATTGATATGCGAATTAAATATATAGGTAAAGCAAATAAAATCCATATATAACATTCGCAGCATCTTTCCTCAGACACTAGTAACCTATTCACCTATCAGACAACGACAACTTGTTTTGATTAAAACCTTTGCCATCTCCTAAAATAACCTTCAACTGACAGTGGAAACCTGTTATGTTCTACCACATTAGTTAGTGGATCTGGTGGTGGTATCAACCATGCTGTTTTCAACAACCTAATTGCCTGTACTACATTTCAACTTGTCGTGGTGCGAATTTGCACACGTGATTTGCACAAGTAGAATCAGCCGCAAAATAAAGCGGCTGTCAAAGAATCTTGCTGTGAATTTGCAAAGTATTCGCAAACCTCTGAATCAACTAATTTGACTGAAATCTCCATAAAGAAAAGCATGCGGTCTTTCTAGTAGATCAATTCCGCTCTTCTAAAGCACCCGCCCTTTTCTACAACGTGGTCTAGTTTTCTACGTTCCAAGGGATTTACTTGATGGTCGTTTCGAGCTGAATATTATCTTGATAATCTTCCTTTGGTCTCTAGACAGATGCTGAATCCTAACAACAAAAATCAATGAAAAATACAGTAAACAAACGGCACTAGCTTCAATAGTTGACATTTCACCAAAAACTCGATTGACCCCCGACCCGACCTCACTCTTTCTCCAGCTATTGACAGTTGTGGAATGTCGTTCAATAGACCTGATGACCCTTGACCGCCGTTGGTCCACACCCCATCCTGGCTTCTCCTTCATTTGTACATACCGACCATGCCGTTCCCCAAACCTTGCATATATACACTAGCGAAACACCGCCTAGCAACAGACTCGCATATGTACCTTTGAAGAAATGGATTAGTAGCCGAAGACCATTAGACTTGAAACCACGTTAGATTCCAGCTAAATGCAAAATTTGACGTTACCTGAGTGAGATTCCGAGTATATCACAGACTTGAGGAATGATAACGGAAGCTTCCGCTATAATGGATATTGTTTCTTGATCATTACGGATGAATTCGAGATATGGTACGAAATCCAAAGAGTCCATTCTCAGCAGCTCCAAAACTTATTAACTAGCCGTTAAAGTACGTCCGTCGCGTCCGCCTATTAACGTAATACTCTGTAAAGGAAGAAAAACCCGAATAAGTTTCAACCAAAGTGCCGACCTCCAGTTCCTGGCAGTTTTCAAAGACAAGGAATCAGAATTTCAAAACGAGACCAACACCACTCGATTCCCCAGATTCAGCACTATTAGAAACCACAGTTAAATTTCAAAATATTGTAAAACTACTTACGTCGTTTAGTAGAAAACAAAAGTCGATTGCGTCTCAGTTGTTGTTTACTTGGGCGATATCACTTGAATGTTGTCTCGTCGCCTTGTTGCTATACGAAAAGCACACACATTCTCGCACTCTCTCTCATACACACACACATTGCGCTTTAGCACAATGCACAAGGAACAAGGAGGAAAGGACGAAGTTTTGGCCGGCAGGAGGAGCAGCTGTGTGCAACGAAAGAGTACGACTTGAATTGCATGCGTTGAATACGGGGAAAGCCGTGCATCCGAATTTCGGGCTTTCAAAAGCCATGGAAATTTTTGCAAAGTTGGAGGCACTTTTTCGCAGATTCTCTATGTACTTACTCAAGTGACCACCAGGTTGCTACCGTGCTGTCATTCATAGAGCATGCTGAGCCTTGAATCTTGCGTAAAGCCAGTTGCAAACGATTTAAAGGTCAATTTGGAAAATACGGCATGGACGATGATGGAGAGCATGCGGATTTTTTGAGGCGAGAGCCACGTTGTTGGATGCAGCAGCAACAACAGCATGCGTTTATTATTGCTGCTTGCTTGGCCGCCCTGGCGGATTTCAAGGTTTGAATCTCACTCACACCTGCCGCTGCTTCTTCTTCTTGGTCTTGATTGCATCGCATTATATAAAAATCTCAACGTGTCGTTACGCTATACGTATCAAAAGTCAGGTATGTAAGAGAGGCTGGGAGTATAAGATTTTAAAATGCTGAGAGAAGAAGAATCAAGGTAAAATACATAGGCGGAGATTGGCAATGATGATGACGACCATGTTTTGTTGTTGTTGGTGCAATTTGATGATGATGATCCTTGTTTTGTTCTCTGCTTTTGCCTCTAGATTGTTCTTAATGCCTTGTTATAATGGCGAATGTGTATGTGGCGAAAAACGAGATGGTCCATCCAAAGCCAAAAGTTCATATCAAGTGAACTTTGATTACAGCGAGTGGTGCAAGATGCCGCGGCGGTTGTGGAAAAGGGTTGGCGAAAAAAGCTGGATGCTAGATTTTAGCAGACCAAATGGCAAAAGAGAGACAGCTGTCAAGTTGTCAACAAGAAGTGGTTCAAAGTGGATTTGTTGCCTTCAAGAAGCAGATGGTTTGATGGGGCAACGAGATTCTGAAGAATGTTTAAAGATGACTTGATCAAAGAGAGCCGATTCATAAAGGAATTAACTAAGTGGACAAGATTTTAAAAGGGTTAAAAGATTTGGGGCGGAGACTGGGAGAGAGATGTGTTGTTGTGGGCAAAAAGATAAACAAAAACAGATGACAATTTGTATGCAGAACGGGCGAAGGAGCATGAGGGAAAACATGTGCAACAGCTGATTGATGGAGCGAGAGAGCCGAAGTGGAGGGAGAGCGGGAGAGGGAGTGTGTTTGTAATGGTAAAGGTTGCGGAGGAGAGATGCCCGAGAGGAGGAGTGCGGGGAGAGTTGAGGGAGGAGAGGAGCGCGTGGTGAAGGCATGGAGGAGAAAAGTAAACATTGGAATGATTGGTTGGGATGGGAGTTGGAAGATATTAAATGTGGTTTAGATAGAGCTAGAAGGTTTGAAGGTCAGTTATAGAAGCGTTTGATTAGAGATTTGATAAATACAGTGAAAACTAATGGGAATAAGGTTAAAGTTTGTGTTTTGAAAGTTTTGGGGAGACAACTGAATGTGTTTGCCGGTGGAAAACGGAAGGACGAGGTTGATTGGATGTAACTTACTGAAGTTTTTGAAGTTGATGAAGGTGAGCTGATTTTTCACAAGTTAAACGAAACGATTAT
Organism: Sphaeridia pumilis; assembly: GCA_034698345.1. NCBI lineage: Eukaryota > Metazoa > Arthropoda > Collembola > Symphypleona > Sminthurididae > Sphaeridia > Sphaeridia pumilis. Next base: position 3,622 of record JAQGBJ010001620.1, read on the forward strand.
AGCAGAATATTAGTGGTTTTATGTTGTATATACGTAGGTGTTGTAGAAGCGAAAATGGACCAAGGAAATCAAAGACCGAGGCAGCCGTTCTCATTTGCTGCTGCTGCAGCGTCAAGACCGCGAGTTCCACCGGGGCTGGTGCCACAACAGGTTTTGAGAGGGCCAAGTACGTAATTTTCGATGTAAAGAATAGGAAATGCTTGTAGAAGTTAAAAAATTGTGAATTGCTTGAGCAGGACCAACTGGAGCTTTAGCCGGAAGTCGTCCACCGCCGAGATTCAGAGGAGCTCATCCAGGAGCAGGAATGAGACTGAAATCATGGCCTCGGAACAAGGATCCTAGAGTGCTGAACGGATACCTTCAAGACATGCTCCGATATCCGAAATGCCGAGACCTGCTACTGGCAATCAATCAAGATGGAAAGCGGAAACGGGTGGTTCTTATGCGAGGTCTACCTGGAAGTGGGAAATCTACTTTGGCTGTGATCTTAGCTGGACTATGCGATGGTGGTGGTTTGATACTATCGGCGGACGACTACTTTATGGATAGAAATGGAGAGTACAACTTCAACCCGGTGTTCCTTCCTGATGCTCATACGATGTGCAAGGCTAGATGCGAATCTGCCATGATGGCTGCTGCGCCCTTGATCGTCATCGATAATACGAATACGGAAGCTTGGGAAATGGTGGCGTATGTGGAGCTGGCGATGAAGAATGACTATGAGATTCATCTGATGGAGCCAGAAACGCCATGGAGATTTGATCCTAGGATCTTGGTTGAGAAGAATACACATTATGTGCCTTTCAACAAGCTCAAGACTATGAAGGAGCGGTATCAGAAGGGAGTCACGGTGGAAGACCTTAAGGCTATGGTTGTGAAGAATACGGAACAAGTTCGAGGAGCTGATAGCGTCGGGAAGTTACCTGAAATGCTGGATGGGCTGGTGTTGATGTGAAAGACTGTTTAGGTTATTATAATAGATTAGGTTAAGGTTATGGTAGTGTTCTAGATGTACGTAATCCGAAATTAGTTTTTTATGATTGATAGGTAGAAAAATTGCTAGGGGTCGGAAAGCTAATGACTGTATCAGGATTGAAATGTTAAAGGATCAAGAAAATGGAATGTAGAATGTTCTTGGGAAGTGCCAAATGTTGAACTGACTGAAACTAGATTGTTCTAGAACTCTATAGCAGGCATAACATTTTGTGTTCAAAGGTGTTAGAGTTCTATTGCAATTTGATATTATTGTATTACTGTTGCTCAAGCTCAAGGCAGGTCTTTGCGGAAACCGTGAAATGGCAAAGTTATATGAGGATGCCTGAACCAATGAGAATTGTACGAGTGTAGTTGTTGTGTGTTGAGTGCTTTACGAGAGAGAGAACTCAGTCAGTCAGTCACTCTCTTCACGTAAGAATACATAGGGAAGATTTTGCCGGCAGAAACATTCTAGAAGCAGCTGAGCGCGTTGTCAAAGTTTGACACGTTGATTTAAAGCTTGTTAAAAGGCTCAGACTTTAGATTTTGTAGCTCATTTTTACTTTGAATTCTAAACTGAATGTTTGTTAAAGGTGCTCAAAAACTTGTTAAGTACAATTAGTGGTCTGTGAGTCATAAAATTAGTAGTTTGCTACGGAGAAGCCAAAATGAATACCAGGGTATTAGTAACTTGGGCCATTTCGGTTCTGGCTACCTTCTTCAGTGCCGCTGAAGCTAGTAACTGCATGGGATGTACGCCGCTGGATGAATACACATTCGATAAGGTATGTCAAATTTAATTTTCCCAGTTTTTGAAGGTACAGTTTCTGTAATCACAAATACTATCGATTGAGAAAGCTGTATACAAGAAGTATCGTTACAATCGATTTTGCGGTATGAATATTTAACGATGGCGTGAGATAGTCAGCTACTAATGCAAATACTACTTGTAGAGGGGAATTACATGTATGTATGCATTCGCAGGAACTAATGTCTTTTTCGATTTGTTTTGCAGTTGGTTCCCAAGTTCCGAGCCTCCTTAGTCAAGTTCGACGTGGCCTACCCTTATGGAGAAAAGCATGACCAGTTTGCCAAAGTCGCCAAGGCCACTAGAGGAAGTAACGAACTTTTAGTCGCTGAAGTCAACGTCAAGGACTATGGGGACAAGGACAATGAAGTGTTGGCTGAAAAGTACGGTGTCAAGCATCAAGACTTTCCTATGATGAAGCTCTTCAGACGTGGTATGCCGGAACCTTTGACATACGCCGGTGACTGGAAGGACGAAGATATCATCCAGTGGGTCAAGGGGTCTACTGGAATCTACATCGGGCTGCCAGGATGTATTGAACAGTTTGACAAAATCGCTCAGGAGTTTATGAAGAGCAAGGATGAAGACAAAAGGAAGGAGCTTTTCCAGAAAGCCAAGGACTACGTGGCCAAGGGCCTGGATAGCAGCCAGAGTACTGATATGGCCAGCGTCTACTTGAAGCTCATGGAGAAGGTGCTGGAGAAGGGAGACGAATTTGTCAAGAATGAAATTAACAGAGTTGAGAACTTGAGGACGACCAAAGTCAGTAGTGAAAAGAAGGAGAGTCTGCAAAAGAGGCTCAATATTTTGCAGTCGTTCAAGCATGATGAATTGTAACTGACTTGATCAGTATTCAATAGTTAAATTGTAATGGTTGTTGGTTAGTTGATTTGACATCACACCTGTTCATAAGGAGGCTTGTGTAAACTTATCTCAAAATACTGTTCAAAACATTCCTATATCTCACGTTCAAGGGGTCGACCAACAGATTGATTCTGTCTTTCAAGTCATTAATTTAAGCACCAATGTTGTACTTAAACTAAACCGCGATTGTGATATGGATAAACGCAATTGAAGTCTAAAAAGCATTGTAGATCTGTGATTCGTGTAGGCAGAAACAGCTAGCATTGCAGCAAGAAAGGGTTAAGTTATGATGAATATGAAATACGACATGAGCTGATGGAGCACAGTAAGTCTGCATTTTAATGTAGTTTTTGTGATCGAATCGTTATCTTCAAGGCGATGTTGTTTACTCTCTAAGTAAGTTGAGTGAGAACTACAGCCATAAGAGCATGTGATGGAATGGAGGTCTTTTGCTCGTGGTTTGTTTATGCTCTTTTCATGCGGTTATCTATACAGGTTTGAAGTTTGATCTGACTGAGAAGAGTTGGTGATCAGTGATATAATTTGGCTCTGATCGTCTGACTCCAAGTTCCAAAATGTGGAAAAATCTACTAGTTTTAGCAAGTTTTTCGTGTTTAGCAACCGGTCATAACGATGAGTCCAGTCTGAAGTACAATTCGCCAAAGTCGCGTCTAGTTCCTACTCAAGGGCAGCCATGGCCGAAGCCACAACTTCTGAAGAATTATGGAACCGGGTACATGGTGGTGAGGCCTCCGATATTTCGGTTCTCGGTAAGCTTTCAATTTCTGGATGGGTAGTTTGAAGAAGGCTGAAATTGAATTTTAGATGTTTGGTTTAGCCGATGCAAAATAACCTCTGTGATATGCTAGAAGAAGCATTGAAAAGATATTACCAGATAATCAACCGGGGAAACGCTTTAACAGCTCCAGTAAGCGCTGCCAGCGATAAGAAGAAGGGGCGAAGACTATGGAAGAATTCAACGGACTTCCATGGGTACTTGGACGTACTGAACATCGATTTGATGGGAGGTTGCGAAGACTATCCGAGCGATGATATGGATGAATCATGTAGGAAATAAACATTGAGCTTTGTCTCGAGTTTGAATATATACTAACTGGAAGACATTTTAGATGAGATCAAGATTGACACTCCGGATTATCCTGGAGAAGGAGTCCTTGCTGCTGCTACAAATTGGGGCATTCTTCGAGGGTTGGAAACCTTCTCTCAACTTCTACATCTAACGGAGGATTTCACTAGCGTAAGCTGACAGGAGTTGCCTATGATGGAATGGGAATGGAACTTGAAGACTTGATTTGGTTCTATAGCTGAAGGTCAACAGTGTCTTGTTGGTGGACTATCCCCGTTTTCCATTTCGAAGTGTGTTGTTAGATACGGCAAGACATTTCCTTCCGAAAAAGACGATACTGAAGAACCTGGATCTGATGGCGATGAACAAATATAATGTTTTACATTGGCATATTGTTGATGACCAGTCGTTCCCGTACCAGAGCAAGAGGTTTCCGGCTTTAAGGTAATTTGAGGCTAAGGCAAAGGGGTTCAAGATGATTTTGGATTGTTAATGTAACGTGATGTTTACAGTGACAAAGGAGCTTATCATCAATTCACTCACATTTACACGCAGAAGGATATTGCTGACGTTATTGAATATGCTCGTTTGAGGGGTATAAGAGTAATTCCCGAATTTGATACTCCTGGGCATACACAAGCTTGGGGTCCTGGACAACCCGGATTGCTGACTGAATGTTATGGGAAAGATGGGAAGCCGGACGGTACTTTCGGTGAGTAAACTAATGTCTTGATGTCCTTAAGATGTTATGTCACGCTAAACTTGATTTGATGCTGAAGGTCCAATCGACCCTACGAACGAAGAGAACTTCGACTTCCTGAAGCAGTTCCTGACAGAAGTTGCTGGAGTGTTCAAAGATGGTTACATTCATCTGGGAGGTGATGAAGTTGATTTCAGCTGCTGGTAAGGATCAGAGTTTAGCTTGATCGAGTGATTGATGAAGTAGTGCCTTGAAGATGATTGCTCTTTTAGGAAATCTAACCCGGCTGTACAAGAGTTCCTGCAAAAACAAAATTACACTGATTATGCCAAAGTTGAGGAATACTACATGCAAAAACTTGTGAAGATTGTCAAAACCATACCTAGAAACATGTCTTACATTGTGTGGCAAGAAGTAATTGACAACAATGTTGAAGTTGACGAAAAAACAATCGCCCACGTCTGGAAATCCGGGGAGTACAAGGAAGAGTTGGCCACGGTTACTGGAGCAGGTTTCCGAACTTTGCTATCTTCCTGTTGGTACTTGAACTACATCTCGTACGGTGTCGACTGGCAAAAGTACTACACTTGTGACCCACACGACTTCAATGGGACGTTGGCACAAAAGCGTCTGGTCATGGGAGGTGGTCCAGCCATGTGGGGAGAGCATGTGGATGATACCAATTTGATTCCGAGGTTATGGCCCAGAGCGGCAGTTCCAGCGGAGCGGCTGTGGTCTAACGCTCGAGTTAAGGACATCAATGACGCCACAGCAAGACTTGAGGAGCATAGATGCCGGTTGCTCCAAAGAGGATTCCCTGTTGAACCTATAAACGGGCCTGGGTACTGTCTAACAACTTGGGATTGATATCACACCTTACTGTAACGTTAAAGTTCCTAGGACTAGTGCAATCAGCGTTGTTCTGACATAAATTACGGGACTTTGACAAGAGTCAAGTTTACTACAGCCATATTCTTGTTGCTCTGTAAAACAAACGAAAGATCTGTTGCTGCGACTACACAGACTCAAATTTACAATTTAAATTACATGACATTGCGGTAACCTACTTCTACTAAGGACAGATTAAACTATGAGTAACTTGCTACGATTATTGTCTCTCCACCAAATTACTGAGGCCCTCCTCTCTGCAAAATGTAATACATTCATCTTTAGAACTTGCATTCAGTTTTACTGTTTGAGAGTTTGAGATTACTAATCCTTACGTTAATATATTCGATTTCTTCTGGAGGTATTGGTCTACGACGTAATCTTTGTGGCAACTGCCAGTCTTCCAGAACAGCACCTGGAGCCGGTGTTGATTTTACAGGACTAGATGCAGTTGAAGTTTGGGCACTAAAGCTTGGGGTAGAAGCAGACGGTGAGGCTGCATGATGACCTGGAAAAGTCAAATGGTCAATTCATCCATCTGTATCTTTGATACAATAGTATTTCAACGTTTCGAAATTTTACTTACCACCTGAACCCTTGCGGAACTTTATTAGAGGAACATGGGGCTTGATTCTTGAAAACGCCGTCTAAAATTCAAAATTATCATTAGACCCCAAATTCAAAAGTTCTGTCTCAAAATGTGATTTCTACATTCAAATTTCAAACATCTTACCTCCATAGTTGCAGACGCAGCTGTGGCAGCTGCCGCAACGACGTTGGCTGGTGGAGGACGTACCATATTTTGAAAAAAGCTCTTAACTTTACTTCCGATTGACGACATGAAGCTGTTGATCAAAAACAAGAAAGCTGAATTATATTCAATGTCAATTCGGGATGCTCCAAAGAGTGAAAAGAAATTTCAATTTCAATTAGTGAAAAAGATTATGTTTGTTACAAGAATTTCAGATGTGCTACACAATAAATTTGGATCTCCTAGAATTTTAACTTACTTAATAAAATTTGAAAAATAGCACCATATTCATCACTCATAGAATTTGTTACATTCTCTTTCTTCTAGTGTTTACAATCAATGCCGAATGTTTACATTGTACGTGCATACATCCTCCCTGTATTCAAAGTCACGCGCTCTTTGTACTGCTGTTCCCCAGTTGCTGGTAGATGGCGCTGTTAGGCTCCTTGAAGTAAACACAACGTTCTGCTCGCAGCTTATTATTCGCAATCATCATTCACCGATTCAACTACACACAATATTTTTATGTGATGAATTTTTTCGAAACATGTAAAATAATAATTACAGGTAGACGGAAAATTCAAACGTCAAATCGGTGCAGCCTGAGGCCTTACAGTAAATTGTACATTTCAAAATGTAGGATTCACGTAGAAGCGCTCAGTCGGTGCCAATGTGCCAAAATCCTGTTATCATTTGTAGCTGCCGGCTAAAAATCAATCCGCCGGTTCGACATGTGAATGAATCAGTCACAGACATGATTCACGCAAATAAAACGTGAATGGTCCTACTGATTTTTTGCAACTCTTATACAACGAGCGGCTAAATATTCCATACAGAATGAATAATAATACAGGGGTTCGTGAATGAGCGAACAATATGCGGTTTTTGTAACTCCCACGGTCATTTTTGCAACCGTTCGTATATAAAATCCGCAAAAGAAATCCGCTTACCCGATTGTTACAAAGCGGCAGGCAGCAGCGTCATCAGCGTCGGCTTCCATTTTAATGGTGAAGTAAACCAAAGCCGCCAAAATTTGCTGTAGATCCATCGGTGCCGTTGGCGTTTGAAGCCTTGGAAAAATTGAGGACAAGGGAAGAAATCACGTCCTGAGCATCCGAATAAATTCAAACGTTTCCGCCGTTTGTGTGACTTACAGCTGTAGGCTTTGAATATGCTTTGGAAAAAATTAAACGTATATATGCCATTGTAGCCTACAGATATTTCGGTCGCTTTGTTTGAAACAATTGGGAAAATGTAATCGGGAGCTGGCAGGAGCCTTTATAAAAAATCTGATCCTCGTTGTCCATCCAACGGTGAAGAACATAGAAGGCTGCCACTTTTAGGTCAAAATTCATGGAAACGCAATATTGCTGAACCAAGGAGAAGGCTAAAATTATCCGTCGCGCCAGGCTTTGGTGCCTTTAAGGCGACCACATTGGCGACATGGTAAATGAAACACGTATATCGAGCTTGTCATTTGCTACGAGGCAGAAGAAGCACTTGTTCGGTCTTGAAATTTTAAGCTAAAATTCCGTAACAGTTTCTGACTTGTCACCAAGTACAAACGATAATTTAGCACACGTGCTTCATACAAAAAAAATTATGGAAAAAGTTGAATCGAACCCTGTGCGTGGCTCTTCTGAAGATGCCTGGAAAACTAACGAATTGGTAAGTTAATTTGACAAAGATCTGATTCCAACGAGCATATTTTGAGTCGGTCGATTATTCATAGATTCTTGACGCCATCTTGAAGTACTTGACGGTCCAAGAAGTAAAGATGTTCAGACTTGTATCGAAATCCTGGAGCGCTGCTGGAGCTCGCCCACTCGTTCGGAATACTTTGATTCGGCTAACAGCCATTGTCAACCTGAAGCCAGTTTCCGAAAAGGTTCCAATTCTCACCGCCCATAACAGCCCCGACTCTGATTTCTGGCAGTGTGAATGTCAGATGGATAACCAAGTTTTTGAGTACTCTCACATCGATGCGTATTCGGAATACCTGGAGTCGGCTGCTTTCAACAGTGGTTTTGCACCGAAAAATCTGTCCGTCGCCACAAGTTTTGACGTCTGGAAATTACCGATAGCGCATTTTTCCTGGCTCGAGACGCTGGAAGTGGTGACATTTCGACCGTCGCAAGGACTCAAACTGCTCAATGAGTTTCATCTGATGTTTCCAAACTTGAAAAGCTTGCAGCTGCGGTACATTCAACCGGAGACTGAAGTCGCAGAGTCGGTGAGCGTAGATTCAGTTGGGCCTCCAGAAGACACCGAAGGTTCCAGCGAAATACGTTTGGAAACCTTGGCCATCACTGTTTCATCAGATTGGAAATACTCTGGACCGGAAGTGTTGCACAGATTCAAAAAGTTGAAGGTTCCATAAATTTAAGTTGCAGTCTTTGATCTGGATTCTGAATCTTGTCGGTTTAAAAAAGTGAAATTGATATTTTGCAGTCTTTGACACTACACTGGGCCGGAAGATATCCTGTGGATGGATGGAGGCGGCGGCCTGTAGGCTTGCTGAACCGGCTTGATTTCAACAGTGTGCAGTACATAGATTGGCTACAAGGTCCAGAGTTTCCGGTCAAGTTTTCCTTGTTGACTGACATGAGCTTACGGTATTGACAATCATATTGGCTTGATAATGTACTTGACATATCTGTACATGTGCTTGTGATTTTATGCTTTCAGACTTGATCTCTTGCCGAGCACCAGTGCCGCCGCTCGACAAGTTTTGAACGGGATGACGCTGAAAAAACTATCGTTGGATCTTTATGGAAACATGGTCGAGTTTTCAGACTTGATTCTTGGCCTCAGTTCCAAAACTATCGGAGCCTTAATTTCGGTCCATTCTGCATGTTTGTGGTTTGAGGGAAGAGGAGATGAAATGCATCCAAGCATAGTCTGGTTGGGAGACAATGGTTTTTTCAGCAAATCTGAATGGGCTTTAACGTTCAGCGTTGGCGATATCCAACCTGGTTGGGTTTCGTTCGCGAGAACCGGAGCTCAATTCCGCCTCCTAGCATCCCGTTGCTTGCAATTATCTTATATTCTGGTATTGCCAAACATTGTGCTCAAGTACCTGGAGGAACTGAGTTGCTTCTCGTACAACTATTCGTACCGGCGATTTCGTCTCAGTGAAACAGTTGTCAGATATGCGTATGAGAGGATGAGCCCAGAAAATGTTTTTCATTTTCCCTACCAACCGCACTGTAAAGCTTACTTCGGGAGCAGAGCAACTGGCAAATTGGTACACCAAATGGACTGTGACTGTTCAACACTTTGCAGAAAACCCAATTTGTTGTTATGCGGTAAGCAATGGAGATTTATCAACATGTGTAAAACTTGCTAAAAGAAATGACAATTTTGTTTTGGGTTCCAGAGATTCCCAAGTTTCGCCAAGAAGCTGGACTCGATTCTCCTGCTGATGATTACAAACACGGCTTAGGAACGTTTACAACGTTTGTTATGTGTACTGTAAAGGCAGACATTGTTGACAAGGTATGAATATAAATAAATAGTATAGTACCGCTCAAGTATAGATATTTTAGTATGTTTGATGTTTTTTAATTTAATCTTGTTTTCCCAGTGGTCAGGCATGCAAGAATTAAAAAGCGAGGATTCTGTCATCCCTGATGATCCACCAGGGAGTCAACATTTTGAGGGGAACAACTGGATGCACCAATGCGGTAGATGACTTTTGCTGTTAACGGCTATCATAGGAAAAAAGGAAACCGTTTCAGAATAATATCAGATTAATTGAAATGCTTTAGTTTAAGATTAAGAAACTTCACAAATTCCTGATCAAGAGAATGTAGAATATATGTAACGTCGAAAATTAAATTACTGTAAATACAACTTTCAAAAGTATGGGAGCATCAGATATAATTCGGCCGTTTCCGCCGTTTGTATGACTTGTAGGCTTTGACTGACTGAGTATTAAGGAAGGCGCTTAAACGAACCAAGTGTATGTCAATTAACTACAGATTTGTTTGTTCCTGGTTCAAGATGATTGTAATCAGTATAGTAAATTATATTTTGTATGAAAAGAGGTAAGCGGTATTAGCTGGGAGTTGGATATTACGACGACGGATTGGCATTGAAAGGACTCATTGTTGAAGGCATCCGTTTGTCATTTTTGCAAGAGGGATCGACAGGTGGCAGTTGTAGCGGAGAAGATGGGTTCATCGTTATTATTATTTCCTGGAACGTCAACAATGCAATTTAAATTGACATATCATGTGTGTGGATTGCGGGTTATTAAATATACCTTGCGGTATTCACAGACGAGCAAAAGAAGGCTCATTACCAAATCCAACATTCGTCCGAATCGACAATGCAAAAAAGGTATGAATTTATAAAAGTGTAAAATTATGGCAACTCGAGGTTCAATTGTTGCGATGAGAACGGTGGAGACCAATGGTGAAGGCAGTACAATGGATGCACTTGAGAGATATAAAATGGTATCAAGTGCATAGAAAGAATACGCGTATTTTGTAGGTTATTAGTCGTCATCTTTGTTGAATAATTGCAAGGGGAAAAATTGTAGGCTTTTGTATTCGAACCTGGAAGAAGTCAGGTGCATATATCCAAGTAACAAATCAAGGTATTTCAAGAACCCAAATTCAAGTTGGCGATTTCGAAGGAGTGTTTGGAGGCTCGCTATAAAGTCCATTAAAAGCCGTATCTTTCGGACACATCTCCGTAACAAGCTCTTGACGACAGTCCTTCAACACTTGTTTTTCCAGGAGATTGTAATCCTTTTTCTGGTCCCTCAAGTTGTCATCGACTGCCGCGGCCTAACCAGTAGCGACGTATTCAAACCGGATACTACTTGGGTATAGGTAAAAGAGACGGGATTAGTTGATGATGATAGGTTCTGAAACGAAGAGGACAATCGTGGACAGACATTAAAATGGAGAACATCTGGCCGGACTTTTTCTTTGGCTAATGATATGTGTGTGCTTTGGCTCTCTGGAAGATCATTTCGAGCGGACATAATGAGGATGAGCATCCAAGAGAAAAGCATCAAAGGTTGAGCATTTTGGCCTTTCAGATGCACCCACGACAAGCTTAATAATCTTTATACAAGAGGACGTGTGTAAGAAGGTCCTTTCGGTTATCTCGGTTTTATCCAACTTTTATTATTGTCAGCCACAGATACCTAGTTATCTGACGGGATGGAAAATACGAGAGAATTTATATATTTTTGAGGACACGGGGACATTGGTAAAAGATATAACAAGGCGCGGCTTGTTTCAAAAGCCTCAGGTGAGGATTGTCATTAACAAAAAGTAAAAAAGTTGCCTCAGTGAAAGATGGCAGATGTTAGCTCAGGTTGAATTAAAAGTCAATTGGAAAACGATGGGAGAGTGTCATCGAGTATCATTATTGTTCTCAATGGCCTTGAAGGCCCTTGAGTCCTCCAGAAGGCAGCGGAGCGTTATGTGAGGGAACTGACTGAGCATTGTTGGAACTTGAATGCGTTGTAAACGATAGGAATTTTGGTATTGATACCTACGTTGTCTTGTATTGTTGTGAGATTTGTTGGTGAAATGTATGAGGTTTAGGTGACAAAATATCTGGAAACTTGAGGGTCCATTGGAAGGAGCCTTAAGGTGCGCAGTAGAGCATGTTTTGACAATGTGATGTCACCACAAAGCATTATTTTCTCGTTTGCAACAATGATTCAACAATGAGTTCTGGGAGAGATACTGCGCTGATTTTTAACGGTGCTTTACAGACTGAGGCAAAATCCGAGTACCTCCCGTCAACACGGGCTAATGTGTAGGGCAAAGGTGAGCTGGAGAAAAATGTATTTGAAAGCCCATACATTTTTGAAACGACAAACGATAATCTCCACCTACTGGACGAAGATGACAAAAAAAGAGGATGAAGAAAAAAGTAAGGAATAATAGCATCTGTGTCCTGTATTTAAAATCCGTCAGTAAGCCTATTAGCCAAAGCGGAAAAGGACGAGTCTGTTGAGCCTGGGAACGAAAATACCTGAGAAGAAGAAGAAGAAGATTTGAAACTGGGAATATTTACCAAGCGTATACATTTTTGGCAAGTTCAAAGAGCAGAAGCCGGCGCAAGAGCGCAAGCGCAAGATCAAAAAGAAGAGTAATTAAAAAACGGTGGCTGATGAATAAATCATAAAAAGTTGTGTGCCGTGAATAAAATGGCCGTCATAAACAAACCAGTAGGACATCAAAGGGAACTGGTCAATGGTCAACTTATGAAATTGCATATCGGCGGACAAGTTTCTGTGGAAGCTGAAATGTCTTATCAGAATCGTATAAATTATTGCGTGATGGCTATAATGTCTGTAGTTTACATTAAACTTTTGCTACATGTGTTTCGAGATGTAATCAAGGTGGTTTTATAGCTGGTTTACAAATTAAATATTCATAATTTTGAGTGATTAGATGGCTTTTACCTGCACGTTTGGAGGCAAAAGTCTTTAAGAATTTTATTGCGGTGAGCAGAGTAGATTATCAGTTTAGCAGGTGCAAAAATATCAATTGGGGAGATCGTTGAGAAAGTTGCTCAGTTTGTATGGTTATGAATATTCATGGAAATTATATACTCCAACGAGTTGATTTATCGGTGGATACGCGGGAGTTCTGAAATTTTGCAATTATTTTTACGGAAGAACAGAACACGGAATTTGATTCTGGGAAAGCAAAAACTAAACTTGAGAATTTAGTTAGTTCAACATATTTACCTGAGCTGAAATAAACAAGAATTATTAATCGACGAGGTTATAATTTGAATCTGTATAGGATTTTAATAGCGAAAGCTTGAAAAGACGACAAAAATTGCAACGTTTTTGGCGGGAATCGAAATAGCGAAAAAGAGATTTAAACTGTAATTTTTGCAACAATCCCAATTATATAACAAAATGTTAGTTTTTCTCGGTATCCGCAATTACATGGTTTCAGATACATCACAAGGCGCTGCAAGTCTCGAAGGAGCGCCCAAATGGACTGTGCGCATGCGCAGTTTCGCAACGCCGCCGCGCCGCAACTGCAGCTATTATTATAGCGAAACTGGTATAATTACGTCACGATTTCTTGTGTAGTTATACAATTAAACGGATTGGTGAATGCGGCGTCAACAACAACGTAATAATCAGCTGTCGTCGGAGATCTTGTTGAAGTTTTGACGAATTGGCTTGGCAAAACAAGGGACACAAAGCCTAGCGAGTCCTTGTGGAATCGACACAGACTTTGTCACGATGAGTGTATCAAAGACGGCTTTATATCAGCTAAATTTGGCATAGTATTTGATTTCAATCGATAAGAAAGGTAAACTAGGACTCGTTTTCATGATATCCAGTAGCTGTTCCAGAAAGTAAACAAAAAAGTTGGAGACTGACTGCTATATCGACACTGTCATGTCATGACTTATAAATTATCGAGCTCATCATCATCATCATCATCAGATTGTATAACGTCTACCTGTTCTCCCATCCACTGGTCATAATATTTACGATGGATGATGAAAACCACATGCGCTTCCGATGATTCCGATCAGACGAGTTGATAAGAAGGGAGATGAAATGTAGTCGCTTGTTATTATCGGCTACACAACTTTATATGAGATTATACGAAATCTGACCAGTTTCCTATAAGAAACGTGCGAGTATCATTAGCTGGAATGAAAAGTTGATATTGACGTTTATTAGCGGTCCGATGCCAAGACGCTGGGTTTCGAGTCCCTCGTGATTATGTGTATTCCAGTAGTCGGACGTCTTTAGTGGATGTTTTGGAAATTCGAGAGGCTGGTCGGATAATTTTTTGTGGCGTGTGTTTGCATGCGTCCAGTTGAGGATGGAGGAAACAATATTTTATAGTCATTAAATTTAAGAGTTTTGATGACAGATTGAAGGAATCAAGGTTGAAGTTGTAAGGGCCAGAAGCGGTTGAGTTATGCGACACGTGTGGTTTTGGCAGATGGCTCAAGTTTTTTATCATTAAACATATAGGAATAATGCTCTAGGAATTGGCGGACGTATAGCTCAAACTAGGTGAAGGATGTGTTAAGGGTCAGAAATATTATTTGAAGCAATACCGTAGCGGTTTCAAGCCTGGAAGGACGACTTGAGCAATTTCTGCCCGAAAGTGTCGGATATCGGTTGACTTGAGTCATTTTTAAAATTATGTCAGACTTTGGTGCCGTTTTGATTTACATTCCAAAATTGTGCCTATACATAAAGTCATTTTTTCTCTGAAGGGGCTAACCCTTCGTGACCACTGTGATGCTGCGCAAGGGTTCTTGGGTCCCTTCTATGTCTTCTAGAAGTTTCAGGTATGTAGAAGACTAGTAGGCACAGTTAGAGCCAAAATTGTGTAAAATTTCCAAAATTTAACATGGGGAAGATAGGGAACCGAATCTAAGGGACGGCGCTGTGGCCAAACGGAGGGACATTTTCAAGAACGAACTTCACGCATGAATTGCCCTTGGAATCCTTAAGGTTCATGCCAAATATAAAGAAAATCCAAGACATGAAGTTTTTTAGACACCAAAAATCGCTAAAATCGCAAGGGGTTAGCCTTCAATTTTTTCTAGTTTTTGGTGACCAAAAAACTTGTTGGCTCGGATTTCCTTGATACTTGGCTTGAACCTTAAGGGTCTAAAGGGCAATAAATAGGAGAAACCCGTGTAGGAAAATTCCTATTCGTTTGGCCACAGCAGGACTTTAAAGGTACGCTTGCCTATGTCCCCAATGTTAAATTTTGGAACTTCAAAACTTGAAAGGCTGTAACTGGGCCTACGGATTTTGAACGTAGTTGAAACTTTTCGGAGACAAAGAAGGCGCCTCAAGGCCACTCAAAAATATCCCAAAGGTCACCTGCAAAGCAGTCTCCACCTTGAAAAAATTAATTTATTCTTGCAATTTGATAGCATTGCGTTCTTAGACCCAAAAAACACCAGTGAGCCGACACCGAAGTCCTGGCGCTTAAAACTCAAACTTGATTTCATTGACAATTCCTGGCATCGAGGACCCTTAACAATGATAGTGTCCACCATTTTGAAATATTGCAAGCAAGAAGCTTGAATATTGGAAAGCTGAAAAATGCTAAAGAGCTGAATCAAGAGTCGTATACAAGATGAAAAACAATCTCGGATCAACACTGCAATTAAGACATTTACCTGAGCGATTATCCGCTTCTCAATCTTTGTTTGTTAATTACATGCACTCGTACGGCGTTTCGCCTGTATGAGCAATTAAAATAAAAATTGTTTCGTATGTGCAGGAGATTGTTGCTAAAATTAATGTTTCGAGTTTGCATCATACAAAATTGTGATTCTCACAGCCTTGTGTTCTAATGACAAGTAGGTTCAAAAATGTTTCTGAATAGAAGAACCAAGGGCGATTCGTAATATATTTCTATTAATTACACCATACGGCAGATGAGGTTATAGATTACAATTGATCAACAAGGAGAAGAGAATTGTGAATTTTTGATGCTGTCATCGTGGTATCAGAAGCTCCTTGGTCTTTCAGACATATCAATCAGAAGAGGCGTATAAAAGAATAGGCGGGAGACTTGGAGTCTCTCAAGTAGTATCAGACTAAAGTATTTAAAATGCAAGATGATTACGCAAGGGAAGAAGAGAAGAAGATTACATGACGAGATTGGAGGAAGAGGATGAGAATACAAGCTTTCACCAAAGGCTTAAATGGCATGTTAAGGCCGGAGACAAGGGGTTGAACAGCAGGAGATGGACAGTCATATGAGGGTTCGTCCATAAGTAAGTGGCTTCTATTTGACATGGTAGATTCTTGAAGCTTCTGTATGGTTGAACAAGAGCTAATTGTTGTTGTTGTACCAAAGGGGAAAAATACACTGGGAGAGACAAGGATATCTGTTCTGTGGTTTCTTATCGAGGGTTGAACCATGTCAGACTTATGAAATGAAGAGGAGAAGAAGAAGAAGAAGAAGAAGAAGAACAAAAATGACCAAAGATTAACGGTATCCGCCCAAAGGAGATAGCCAAGGCTAAGAATAAGTTGCTTTTGCCGTTGGGAGACAATTGAAATGACATGTAATGATGAATTCAGTGGTGGAGAAGATGGAAATTGAAGCCTTTTAACGTGCAACTGTTGAGGTCAAGAATGCGGGCGTTTTGACACAAAATGGGCGGGGGGATGTGTTGAAGGCTATGGAGGAATAAACGGGCTCAAATCGCTGATGGACGTGATGATATGTTATTGTTTCCGGTCAAACTGATAGCCTTTATGAACAAACAAGTGATAAGAGAATATTTTATTTGGCCAAGCTTTTGGTCAGTTTGGTTGGTCTTGAACTTTTGGAATCAGAGGCAAAATGACGCTTGTGGAACTCGGAATCCTGCTGGGGTTCGCAGCCCTTACTGCGAAGGGTGGCATTTTGTATCCTCAAGAATCAGAAACTAGGGAACTGAAGTCGCTGGATGGCATCTGGGACTTCAGGCTGGACACTTCAGATTGTGGCGGTGGCCTCGTCGAATTTTGTGGCTCCTACCAAGAAGGATGGCACCGGAAGCCACTACCGGAGTCTGAAAAAACGGAGATGATGCCAGTACCGAGTAGCTTCAATGACATTGGCGTTGACGCCACTGTTAGGGACCACATCGGCTGGGTTTGGTACGGGCGAAGTTTTAGGGTTCCGAGTCGATGGAGCCGAGAGCGGGTGTTTTTGAGGTTTGGAAGTGCGAATTATTTGGCGGTGGTTTGGGTTAATGGAGTGGCAGTCATGAACCATACTGGAGGCCATTTGCCGTTTAAGTGTGATGTGAGCCGAGTGGTCAAGGCTGGAGAGGAGAATTATGTGACGGTGGCGCTGGATAATACTTTGTCAGGAGTAACGATACCACAAGGTGAGTTGGATGGAAGTATTATCATTTTTGAAAAACGCAAGCTATAAAAATAAATATTCCAGGAACTTTACGCCGCGAAAACGATACTTCGAAGTACCCTTCGGGGTTCAAGTCCCAGGCTTACAACTTTGACTACTTTCATTATGCGGGCATCCATCGGCCAGTACACCTGTACACTACTCCGAAGGTCTACATCGACGACATTTCAGTCACTAGTGTTGTCCATTCCCGCTCGCTGGCGTCAGTGGGGTATGACATCAAACACCGAAGTGGGCTTGAAGGCAACTCGATTTACACCAACGCTAGCGTCAAGTGCCACGTCCTTGTTCGGAACTCGAATGGATCGAAGGTGGCAGCCAAAACTGGATGTTCAGGATCTATCAAGATGGAGAATCCCAGGCTTTGGTGGCCCTACCTTTTTACTCCGAAAAATGAGAAGCCGGGGTACCAGTACACTTTAGAAGTGCAATTGAGCAGCGATGTACATCGACCGCTCAACGATGTCTACAGGCTCAAGTTCGGAATCCGCTCGGTGTCGGTGAATGGTTCGGGGTTCTTTGTTAATGGGAAGTGGTTCTACTTCCAAGGGTTTGGAAGGCACGAAGACTACTCGGTTCGAGGTCGAGGTGTTGACCCGGTGATGCTGGTGAAGGACCATAACCTGCTCCAGTGGATCGGGGCCAACTCGTACCGGACTTCGCACTACCCCTATGCTGAAGAAATCTTGGACCTGACGGACCAGCTGGGTATTGTTGTCATCGATGAGTCGCCAGCGATTGGGTTAGCTGGATTCGGGGACACGTTGCTAGGTAACCATAAACAAGTTATGAGGGAGCTGGTTCAGAGGGACAAGAACCGGGCGAGTGTGGTCATGTGGTCGTTGGGGAACGAACCCAAGTCGATGCAGAACGCTTCGACGAAATATTTCGAAAAGGTATTGGAGTACACCAAGAGCTTGGATCCTGGGGGTCGTCCAATGACAATTGTGCTGAGCGAGGGGTTTGCTGGGGATAAGGGACCGAGGGGTCTTGACGTTGTCTCAATTAACAGGTGAGTCTGAAGTGGTACTGACAATAAAGCAAATACAATACA
>JAQGBJ010001621.1:0-21652 GCA_034698345.1 Sphaeridia pumilis
AGTACTTTTACTAGTTCAGAATATGTTTAACAAAGGACCATTCACTCGTACAATTAATATTAACCCTAGGGGCATTGTTTTGTTTAACAACCCCAGGGACTCTACCTTTGTATCTGTACTAAGCCGCCAGATGGGCGGCAATAAGAAGAATGCATTGTTTGATTACGCATTTGAACAAGCCACAAAGAACCCACGCTCTTATCTATTTGTTGACCTCGACGTGGGTACACCTAATCACTTGAGATTTCGAAATTCTGTATTTTGTGATGACTCTTGTACAGTATACAGCCACGAATAAATAACAATTTAAAAAATTTAGTTGCTGCCGCCATCCGCTAGATGGCGCCTGGTGGCGCTTTTGGCATATGTGGTTGATTATTCGCTGGTGCGCAATGCTGAAGGCATAGGCCAAAATTTATGCCTAGTGTACGTTACCTAGGTACCTACTGTACGTTCTAGTATTTTGAGACCTACTGCTTTCCCTCGTCGTAAAGTGAATTCTGCTTGGATTAATAATTACAATGAAGGTATATTATTATCGTGGAAGGCAAATATGGATGTAAGTTGTTTAGTTTTGTGAGTATACAATCGAGTGTATGTTATCGAGTGTATGTTGACTTTTGTGATTCGCTGTTTCAGATCCAATACGTCATTGACAATTTTGCCACCATGCGGTATATTGTTGGTTATATGTTAAAGTGTGAGAACCGTTTGTCGAAAGTTTTGATGAAAATTTTGAAATCCTATCAGTTGGGTGAGCTTAGTGGTTTCGACAAAGTGAAAATGATGGCTAATGCATTTACCAACCAAGGTTGTGTTTCTGCTCAAGAAGCTGGTCAGTATGTGTTTGGATTGCCTTGTGTGTACACTAGTGGTACAGAAATATTCATCAACAATAATAGGCCAACAGAGCGAGTTCGAATGTTGAAAAAGAGAGGTGAATTGGATAAACTTGATCCTGATAGTGAGGATGTACTTGCCTCGAATATGATATTGAGGTATGCAGCAAGACCGATTGAATTGGAGGACACTTGCCTTGTTGAATTCGCGGAGTTCTTTGAATTGGACAAGAAGCCTTATGTGTCTATGGATGGAATGGACAATGATGCTGATGGGGACCAAGAATGGAATGTTGACGATGATGATATAGCTGTTGCGGAAACGGGTATAACAATTGCTATTATTAATAATCTTATATAAAATTGTTGGAGATATATTTATTATTTTGATCGTTCTATTGTATATTTATAGTTGCTTCAGGAAAGAAGGCAAAGCGTTACGAATTGCAGAACAATATGGGAAAAGTATACCGACGTAGTGTTTGTAAAGTGATTCGTTATCGTCATTACAACAAAGTGTCTCAGATTGATAACTATTTTCGAAGTCAAGTGTTTTTGTATCATCCGTGGAGAGACGAAGTTGTAGAAGTGTGGGCTTTAGCTTTGGATGATATGACGCTTGAAATGGAGAAAAATATTAACGACAATCAGAAGTTTGTGTACAAGGAAGGATACTGTGAAAACATTGGTGACATTCTTAAAGAAGCCAGTGAAGAACATAATGTTGATTATGATCAAGTTTTTGAAGAGGAATACGGAGTGAATTCATCCGAGGATTTCGAAACAAACGAATTTGGAACCATGTACAAGGAGTTATCAAAATCTGTTAGAGAAATTGAACTGTTCGAGGAAGGCAAGTATCGTTTGATGATGCAGACTTTAAATTCAAAGCAGCGAGTATTTGTTCTTGAATTTATGAGTCGGTTGAAACATCAGGATATAAAAAGTGAACCTTTTTATGTGTTTTTGAATGGGGGAGCAGGAGTTGGAAAAACACATGTTATTCACGCAATTCTACAAACGTATAGACGGTATCAGATGAAACGCCCGACTGAGAATCCTGATCGAGAGTGGGTAATTGTTGCTGCTTATACTGGGAAAGCAGCGTTCAATATTGGTAAGAATGAGTTTCTATATAGTACGAAAAGATTAAGGTTTTTAAGTATAATAATATTAATATACGATTTTTATGCGTTTAGGTGGTGTAACTTTGCATTCGGCGTTTCATTTTGACAAAAATAAAGTGAATAGTGTGATTGTCAACACGCTAGCAGATCCGACGAAGAACGAGTTGATGAACCGGTTTAGAGAACTGAAATTAGTGATAATAGATGAAGTTTCTTTGATGAGTAATTATATGCTGAATTGTATTAGTGCTCGTTTGAAAGATATTATGGGGAATAATCTGGATTTTGGTGGTGTGTCAATGTTAGTGGTGGGAGATTTACGACAATTACCGCCTGTTGGTGCTCCGCATGTTTTCAAGCCACTAATACCGTTATCTGATGAAGCTCGCGAACGAATCAGGTATCTTCCAAGAGAAGTGACGATAAGTGCTTTGTGGAAAAACTTTGAGTTTTATAAGTTGACTGAAATTATGAGACAGAAAGGTGATGTTGACTTCATAAATGCTCTAAACCACATGGCTGTTGGAAGAATGTCAGTTAAAGATATCAACTTGATTCAGTCTCGTGAAGTTGATAGTAGTGTAATTCCATTTGACACGATTAGGTTGTACTTTAAGAATGAAGATTGTGACACTTACAATCGAAGTGTATATAAACAGCTCAACACCGAAGGAGTTGATTCTGTAGCTTTGGATGAAGTCAATGGTAAGTTGCTGTTTGTATAATAAAGTTTTTTCTTGGTTTTGAAGTATAAAATACGTGTATAATTACAATATTTTGATTATACAGGTCGGATCGGACCTATGCAAGTGAAACAATGCAAGATTTTGCGAAGAATATGAATAGACATCAATCAGATGGCATACCCTACATTGTACACTTGAAAGTAGGAGCAAGCTATTTCGTTACAACGAACGTCGATGTCAGTGACGGATTATTCAACGGTAGTACTGGAATGTTAAAATCCATTCAGTATGGTGCAAACGTTAATGGAGTGAAGAATCCAATTAGGGTTTGGTTAGATTTCAATAATCCGACTATTGGAAGACGAGCTAGGGCTAATTATAATAAGCAGTTGCCTGGTGGTATTGAAAGTAGTTGGGTACCTATCGAGAAAATACATCGAAACCTCAGTCGTGAGAAAATTCATCATAATGCTCAGATTACAAGACATCAGTTTCCGCTTCAAGGAGCTAATGGTATGACAATACACAAGTCTCAAGGGAGTACTTTAGGGACTGTTGCTGTTAGTTGTAAGAGGAAATTGAGTAGACCACTTATATATGTTGCTTGTTCACGAGCAACTACTTTGGGAGGTTTATATCTTCACGAGGGGCATTTCCGAGAGCCGGAACGTGCATCCAAGAATGATGAAGTTGAGGTAGAGTTGAATAATTTGAAAAGTTTTCCGTTTGTCCCAAGTATTCGCAATTTCAAGTTAAACGAGGACGCAGTTGTTAATATCTTCTTTGCTAACATAACTTCGATCAATCCAGTTGTAAAAGATCTTGAAGCTGATGTATACTTAATGACATCAGATATGATGTTCTTCGTTGAACCTCGATTGTTGGAGTCCGATGAAGTTTTGTTGAATAATTATACCATCCAGGATCGACTCAATTGCAGAACTACTCGAAATTCAGAAGGAATTCTAGCTTTCAGGAAGAATAGCTACAATGGATGTAAGTTTTCAAATCAGTTAAAAAGTATTGTGTTTGTTTGTATAAAAATCGTCTTATGTGCTGGTTTCTTTTTTTGTCAGGTAATTTGGACCTTCAGTTTGTTTACCAAGACTACGAAGATAACGGGCATTTTCTTTTGGTCTGTTGGAAGATCCGTAGCTTTTACTTGAACGTTTTTTATAGGTCTCAAAGTTATTCTCTGAAGAAGTGCAGAGATTACTTATTAAGTGTTGTTTCAAAATCTGATCAGAAACAAGCAATTATAGGAGATATCAATTGGGATTTCAATTCTGTTGGGGATAGACTAGATGGGCCTAGACAAGAATTCTTAAGTACTTTGGAGAACTACAAGTTTTTCAGTTTGATACCACTTTGTAAAGCGTCAACGGATCAAGGAACCACTATTGATGTTGCTTTTACTAATATCTTGAATGCACAAGGATGGTATTATGATTTATATTTCAATTACCACAAGGGTATTTGTATGGCTATTCCCAGTCAAGAAAACTTTGGAGACGTGGATGATGTT
Organism: Sphaeridia pumilis; assembly: GCA_034698345.1. Classification (NCBI taxonomy): domain Eukaryota; kingdom Metazoa; phylum Arthropoda; class Collembola; order Symphypleona; family Sminthurididae; genus Sphaeridia; species Sphaeridia pumilis. Next base: position 4,178 of record JAQGBJ010001621.1, read on the forward strand.
CAGATGTAATTCAATCATTCGTACATGCTAGCATCTATCATCTCTGTATATGCAGTTACATGGTATAATTATCATATGAGTTGTATAATGTTAGTGCGTTTAGATGTTTCCATTGTAAGTGTCAATATTCGAAATGGTATCTATGATAACATTTAATTTTCAAAGTTTAAATATTCAGTGGAGTATTTGATTGATAAGTTTATAATTATGATGTAGTAAGAATACGTATGAAGTATTCATATCTCGTCTAGAACTCTGTAGATGTGTAACAGATATCGTAGTTGCAATTTTTTTGAATTGTATTGTTATACTAATTAATACTTCTACAATTTTAAGCTAGATGTTTTCTGGTTTCAACGAAATTAATAGTACAGTGAATTGCTGAGGTGAATAACAAATATTATGAATCTGTAAAGAGGAAACAGCCATAAGTCATTTTCAGTACATATAAATGTTTTACCTTTAACAAAAATAACAAATGGCACTGTATAAAAACTTCATTACAATTTTTATACATGTTTGTATATGCATTAAATACACCTGTGTAAAAATTTCTTTGTTGATTAGACCTCTAATCAGTCAGTTAATCTGTGTCTAGGGTTCCATCTTACAGCACCGTGTGCGAGTGAAAAGCCCGTGAGAGGTTACATTTCTGTCATCAAAACCAGCAAAAAAAATGTCAAAAGCTGGGTAAATTGAATCCCGTGACTTGTATTATTCTTTGTATGGGGCGGAGCAAGGAAATAAGTGCATTCAAAATTCGAAACTTTTACATTGTCCGACAGAGAATTATTCCTGTATGCTAATTGCTGCTAATAACAAACTCGAGGAAAGTTACGCGTTGATAACTATCTCAAAGGAGGTTGCATATTATTTACAAAAGTTATCTTTTTTTACCAAAGGCGATACTCGTTCGCAATTCTGGATCAAATTATTGCATTATGAACTCACGCTGATCATAGGCAGTGAGCTCTGTAGCTTCCGGTCGTTTGACCCCGTATCATCCAAGACCTTCCGGTAAGTGTGTGTGCGACGTATGTCGTTCCCATACCTCGCACATTCTTTTGCCATTTTCAACTCGCATTCAATTTTGATATTTTTCAGTTTCTGTATGTAAACGCGGTAGCTCCGATAATTTGAAAGACGGTAGACAGGCAATCACATTGTGGATGGATTTTATGCGATTTTCCAGAATTTGTTCGCACTTCTTACACGGCGTGCAAATTTATGCTTTCGTTTTTACATACCAATGGATATGCGGGGTCATATGCCAGTCCCAGGTACCCGAATGGTCAGGACGCCAACCAATGATGTGGGGGTCAGGGGTTCGAATTCCAGGACGGGCAGGATTTTTCCAACGTTTCCTGCCACTATCCAGCCGCGGGAGTACCGGTAAGAGAGGAACGGGATTGATGCGGTGAGGGGTTTGAGTACCTCACCATAGTTAAGGCTTACACTTGCACATTAACATACAAACTCTGTAATACATATGAATTGTAAGGTTGAGAGAGGCGAGAGTCTATAACTCAATAAATCCATACATACATACATACATACATACTTTTAAATAGTTCATCGGAGCAGAAGCACTGTGAGCAGGTGCTAATGATGATGAGATGATAATCGGCTCGTTGAGCGACATGCGAGTGAAAGCTGACAGTGAAATAGTGAAGTGAGGAGCGCGAGAGGAGAAAGGTGAGAAGACAAGGAGCTTATCATGAGCTGCTTTCACTCCTTGTTTGTTGTTAATCATTTTGAGTGACAGTAAGAAAACATGCTCTTTATTAAAATCAAATGGCGGGAAAATTAAACTGAATGAAAGAGGAGGGGGAAGTCGGTAATTTCAATTGCTTCTACATGACGAGCTAGAGAAGTCTTACTTGTGTAGCCCAATCTTGTAACGAGAGTAGGAATAATTCAATATTACTATTCGATCATTCCGAAGGACTGAATAACTGAATCCAAAATTTTTCAATGCTGACAAAGTCGATTCTGGTTTCTGGATCAGCTTCAAAGCATCGAAGGAACACACCTTCATAGACTTCTTGTGGCATGTGATCAGGCTTCGGCAGCCTCAAAGTGCCGGCTCTGAGTTCATTGGAAAAGTTTATGTGCCAAGTCTGGTTCGGATAAGGGTGTGCGGCGAACATGAAGATTTCCCATAAGGTGACGCCGTAGCTCCAAACGTCCGATTTGGATGAGAACTCTCGGTAATCCAAGGCTTCTGGAGACATCCATTTCCAAGGCACTTGTCGATGTAGGCCGCGTTCGACGTAAATGGACGAGTACAGTTTGTGCGACTGGCCGAAGTCGGTTACTTTGAGGATGTTGTTGTCGAAGACGAGGACGTTTCGGGTGGCTAGGTCGCCGTGGACGATGGATTTCGAGGTCAGGTATGACATGGCCCTGGTGATTTGGTAAGACCAGTAGCACATGAGCGGGACAGTGACTTCCGTTTCTGGGTGAATCGATGGGGGTTCGGTTTCGCTTGAAGTGGGGGTTGCCGCGGTGAAACTGGTTTCGCGAACTCCCGTTGGATCTGCCGTGTAACGTTGATCTTGGACAGAGTCAGCGCTCTGTCGCTCAGTTACGTCGCTGGTGACTTCATAAGCTCGGAAATGATATCCCAACTCGTGGAGATTGAAACTGGCAATGGCAATCGAAAAAACTTCCATGCAACCGTTTCGGTGTTTCTTCAAGTAGACGTCAAGACTTCCGTTGGGACAGAACTCGATAACGGCGAAAACACGGCCATTGTAGATGCTACTGACTTCGGCGCCAATGAGTTCGACAATATTCGGGTGAGTTCCGATATAGGCCATAATTTTGAGTTCTTTGAAAAACTCCTGAAGTGTGTTTGACCCTGCTTTGGCTTTGAGCGATTTTACGGCGACTTGTCGACCGTCGTACTCGCCTTCGCAAACAATGCCGAAGTTGCCTTCGCCGAGGCGTTTTTCGTTGTCTATTTTAAGTAAGTTCGGATCCAACAGGTGGTCGAAGGGAAGAAATTCAGCTCGAGTTGCTTCGGAAGGTGCGGTTTCAGCGAGGTTTTTATCTCCGTGCAAGAACAGGTCACAAGCAATGTTGTCTTTTGATCTTTGGTACCTTTTGTGCAGACCGAAACCAATGGCGATCAGAATGGCAACGACGATGATAGTGCTTAAGATTGGCACGTAAACCGAATGTGATGATGAAGAAGTAGCTGATTCTATCGCTGGTTCAGTGGCGTTGGCTTGAAGTCCGTCAACACATTCCCCATTTTTCAGGAGTACTGGAAGTTCTTTAGGACAAAAACACCTGACAGAATCCCCTCGTCTCCAGCAAAAGTGTGAACAGTTTCGAGAGCAATCGATTTTTGTCGATGTTGTCCCGGAGCTTGCTACTGCAAAAGATTTGACGCTGAAGCCTCTGGCAGCCTTAACGAAGGTTTCGCGAGTTTCGGAAGTAATGTTGAATCTAACAATGACATGTTCGGCTGGATTCGGGCGTATTTGGACCCAATACAAAAGGCCGTCGATGAACCGAAGTTGCTGCTGTTTGAAGCCCCGTCGGTCGAGGTCAAATATTATTTCAGCATTTGCTTTTGATTTTCCAAAGCCGTAGGACAGGCGGTATAAATTTTCCATCACGAAACAATAAACAACTTGGTTTGCTTCATCGACAGCAAACTGCATTGGCTGAAGTTTTGCTTTGCTGAACACGGTTGAAGTAACTAATTTCTGTTCGTACTCATGTTTCCAGGTAAGATCAACGTATACCAAATGACCTTTTTTGTTCCTGTAGAAAATGTACCAATTGAGTCGGTCCAAAGCGACTTGAGCAGGGTCGATGTCAGAGTTGCAGTACAAAGTCCAAATTTCATTTGACTTCGATCGATGCACAACGCAAGTACCATTGAACCAAGTGGCAACTTCGTCATCGTTCACTGCGAGCATTCGAGCAGCGTCTTCAGACCAAGCGCCTCCAGCGAATTTGACGCACTCGGATTTGGAACCTTCCGAAATGCAAAACCCTTCAGATGTGGTAGTATTCAGAGGCTCGCTGGAAACCATTGAATCGTTTAGTTTGGCCATTGCATCGTATTTCTGCAAGTACATTTTTGGTTCTGAAGTTTCTACGATTTCTTCCGCGACGACCCAAACTGTAAAATTCCTCCGGCATTCGGTCCGCACGCCATCTACCGTAGAATTGAGCAGCGGCTGTTCGAAGGGACACGTGCACTCATAACCCAAACCTCTGCTCGGAATACAAATGTGACTGCAATTCGAACACGGATTCAGCCTAACCTTCGCTTCAACGATGTCTTCAAAAACGGCAATGGATTCCAGTGTTGATTGGTCGCTGGTCATTGTTACGGTTTTGTACTCAACAACGAGGGAATTGATATTCAAACGGTAGATGTGTTGCTCAATGCCGATTTCGTTCTTATTCCAGAAAATCGTATCGTTATAGAAGCGGAAGCTATTTGCCGCCACGTGTTCGAAGTCTACATGGTCGTAAATTATTACCGAATCGGGATTTTCTTGTGTATTGTAACTAGACTTGGCAACGAAACTTTCGGAGACCCAGTAAGCCGTCAATGTTTTCGTGTCCATTGTAAAACCTTTTATGGTTCGACGTTGACCTTCCATGGCACCCAATGTGATTCTAAAAGTGGCATCTACATGGTCATTGAGTTGCCAGACCTCGATGCCTTGGTACGGTGGTTCTCGCAGGGCTAAAATGTATCCGTTTTCCCAGTCAACCCGAAGCAATTGAAACCTCCCGTTTCGATGAGGAATCAAAAGACGACCTCGTTGAGTCTCTAAATTGAAGATCCAGACACCACCAATGTGGACTTCTTCAAAAATAAGGTGGTCACCAAAAGGGCTGAGGCTCATCAAGTTGTAGCCCAACTTTCTCAGCTTGAAGAAGTTACTTTTGGGAATTTCAGGCACAAAATTCGTGCCATTTTGGTGGCAGATGATTTCGAACGCCGGTTTGTGGTAATGACAAAGTTTGTTTGAAAAAGCGTTGGCGGTCAAGCTATGACCAATGTTTGTTTCCGAGCTGATGATCCTGGTTGTGCAATTGTTGAGATTGATTTCTTTGATTGTCGAGCTATGTGTGTTGTTTTTTCTGTCGGCAATTATAACGCGGGGCCAATCTGTAGGTCACAAATGCGGAAGTTTTAAAAAGTGTCGCAAGGTTATATACAAGATGGAACGAATTTAAAAGTGTACCCAATTTTGTTGTATTCTCGAGAGCGAAAGTGGATGCGCCAACATCTGCGGTACAAATGCCGAATCGTAAAACTGGAAGTTCCACGGGACATAAACACTGGATTAATTTTCCTATTTTGCGGCAAAAGTATGAGCAATACGGTGAGCAACCAACAGTTCCCTTGGAGGTTGTCGGAGTTGAAACAGCAAACGAATTGATGCTGAAGCCGCTGGATGCTTTAACAAAGGTTTCTTGAGTTTCCGAAGCAATGTTGAATCTGACGATGACATGTTCATCAGAGTTAGAAAGATTTGGGCGTACTTGGACCCAATACAAAAGGCCGTCGATGAACCTCAGCTGCTGATCTTTGAAGCCTCGTGGATCAAGATTGAAGATTACAACCAAATTTGGCCCCGAATTGCTATGGAGGTAATCGCGTCGGAATAAGAAGTCGGAACATATCCAGTATAGAAATCGATTGCCTTCGTCGGCGGCGAGCCGCATAGGCTGAGTTTGGTTCACGGTGAACAAGGTATCAGGGATAATACCTTCTGGGACACTTGTGGCGTAATCAACGGTGGAGACGTCCCCTGACGATTGTTCCCTGTAGAAAATGTAATGGTTCGAGCGGTCCAAAACTACTTAGTCGGGATCGATGTCGGAGTTGCAGTACAAAGTCCAAACGACGTTTGATTTTGATCGATGCAGAACGCAGGTGCCGTTGAACCAAGTGGTGGCTTCGTCATCGTTCACTGCGAGCATTTGGCCTGCGCCGGGGCCATCTAACGAAGCGCCTGCGGAACCTCAAGGCCGAGTTCAGCTTTATTCCAAAAAATCCCATCGTTATAAAATTGGAAGTTGTTTGCAATCAGGTGCTCCCAATTTAAGTTTTCGTCAAGTGCTTCAAAATCCTGATCCTCGCCTGCCTTATAACTTTTCTTGGCAACTAACGTATGAGAGGCCCAGTAAGCCGTCAATGTTTTCGTGTCGATTGTAAAACCGTTTATGGTTCGAGGTTGACCTCCTGGGAAACCCAATGTGCTGCTGAAAGTGGCATCTGAATGGCCATTGAGTTGCCAGACCTCGATGCCTTCGTACGGTGGGTTTGGCAGTGCTAAAACGTATCCGTTGTCCCAGTCGACCCGAAGCAATTGAAGCTTCTTGTTTCGATGAGGAATCAAAAGACGGCCTCGTTGAGTCTCTAAATTGAAGATCCAGACCCCACCAATGCGGAATTCTTCGAAAATCAAATGGTCACCGAAAGGACTAAGGCTCATTAAGTTGTAGCCATACTCTCTCAGCTTGTAGAAGTTACTTCTGGGAATGTCAGGCACAAAACTCGCGCCATTTTGGTGACAGATGATTCCGAACGTCTGTTCGTGGTAATGACAAACTTTGTTTGAAAAAGCGTTGGCTGTCAAGCTTCGACTTATGTCTGCAGTCGAGCTTATCCTAGTGGACGTACCAGTGTTCACATCAAGCTCGAGAATTTCAAAGTTGATCGGGTCACTGTCGTATTCAGCAATTATGAATCGGGGCCAGTCTGAAGTGGTTCAAGAGAGACAAGTTTATATATTTTGTGGTGCAAAATATTCAAGAGTATAAGTCGACTTTTACCTGTTGCGCTTGTATTGACTGCCAGCGTTGTCGAAACCATTGCGGTGCAAGCACTCAGAACGAATACCCCTAGGCATTCGATCGTCATTTCGGGTTAAAATAATGTGCCTTACTGGCACATTATGTAGAAAAATATTTTGAAAAAATCCAAACTTGTGTTGATTAACAAAACTTGTGTGAACTTTATCGTTGTAACTTTTGGTCTGATCCACTAAGGAATCTGGACCTGTTCTAGTCTTTCAGAAACTGACGACTATAATGTTCAATGACGTATATCCGGTAGACATTTTCCAGCTGAATTATCCGCTTTTTCTTCCTAAACCTCAAGTGCGACATCTAGTTTTTATACAGTTTCCTTTTTATTGGCTTTCCCGCTTCCTGTTCGCAGTGAACAGACTGATTAATCATGTCCATGTCCATATCGAGTGTCCGTACTGACAAAGCACCGCAGAAGAAATATATCATGTATCTTTAATTAATTATAATTCGAAGCCCCTAATTTCAAGAAGTTTAAGCTCCAAGTTCGAGTCCCAGGTCGTTTTGGCACTAAAGCGTCATCAGTCTCGTCGCATGGAATGGAACGAAAAGTTCCTGTAATGCATTTGTTCAAATTCAACATTTTCTGAATTGTCAAGTTTATGTGATATGGCCACTATCTGAAACTTTCTTATCTCAAACATTCCAGCTTTCAGGTGAGAATAGACAAGCCGTTTCTCTCTGGAGAAAGTTCTACAAAAATGGGCGGTGGAAGGATCGTTGTAGATGCTTGAAAGGACAAACTTTTGCTGGAGAAAGCACATTTTCTGAAAGGAAACCTTGCGAGGTCGCAAGCAGAAGTACAAAGTAAACCACAAGGATTTAATCCCGAGACAACAAAGCTGCAAGATGAAGTGAAGATTGAGAATTGAGAGGCCTTTAGTTAGCAGCCTTATTACTGCAGAGTCACAACTGCTGAAACGAAGTGCATTTCAAGGTCCCAAAAAGGTAGTTTGGAAAGATGGTGGCCGAAAGCCCGGTTTCGTCAAAACTTTCTCGTGGTCAGAGGCTTTGCAGGAAAAAATCGCTTTTATAGACGTGGCCGTTATGGAGAATGAGGATGTTCAAGAGGGAAAAAGCGGTTTTTACTCCTATTCTTTTAGGCTGGTGGAGAAGCTATAAGCCGCTGTTTTGGCGGTACTTAATGAAGACAAACTGGACATGCGGAAACAAAGGGGTGGAACAGGTCTCTTTTAGTTTCAAGTCTTCGAAATTTCAACATTTTACTTTTCCGTTCGCACACCCAAGCAAACTGGTAGACAACTACATTTTTCTGAAACGCTTCTCAAGTCTTCAGAAATTCCACTTGTAGCTTCCTGAATTGTAATTGTAGTGTGATTTAACATCCAGAAGTTAGCTAGAATATTTACTGATCCTATAGTTTCTTCTGTGTCTCTTACGTATCCATCGAGTAGCCAAAAACATCTTTAGTGAATATCAAATATTCCCAGTCTCAATCAAACCCACAAGGAAATTCCAGATTCTTCACCAAATAGATGAGTTTATTAATTCAATTTCTCCTTTTGAAACTCTTGCTTTATACGACAGAATGCTGGTTTCTAGAGAGCACTACGTCTGAGCCAATTACGCCTCCTGGAAACCAAGTTCTGAACCAGAAAATTCTGGCTTGCTGTCTGATATAGTGTACTTTTACCTGTCCAATCCTTTCGACAAGATTACACTCATATACTCTATTACCACAGCCTCAAAGCTTGTTATCCAACAAGCCTTTGAAAGAACACTGAAGCAACCCTTTCAATCCATACGGTTTCTCCACTGGAGAATCTCCAGGGCCTTGCTCCAGCATTAAGGTGGGAGTTCCAGAGATTGAGTTGGAGGTGATCAAGTTGAATCGCAGCAAAGTGTTCGAGAGTTGAGTGCTTTTACTTTACGTATTTTCTCTTTTATGAGACATGTGTATCTGTTGTGGAACACAGCCAAGAGCCTGGAACAAGCATAACAACATTCACAATCATCATATACAACTGACAGAATCTACCGAGTTTCTGGTTGTAAACTGAATCGATTGCCGTTGAATAAAGTTAGACGAAGCAATCTCGTACTCAAGCTATTTACTACTTGCATTTGGCTCCATGAAATCAGAAATTAAATAAAGCTCGGGTAGCGCTATCTAGTTAAGTGATGAAACCGAAGGCGAAAAATATTTCGTTGCTTCTTTTAGTCATGAAAACAGATTTACAAAATTTCCAGTTTCATTGATAAACAATTATTATACTGCGGCTCAGAAAAATACGTTCTATAAGAAAAATAGAAGCAACCAAACTGCATAAATGCTCAATGTGTTTGGTCATTCGGAAGAATTGAAAAGATGTGTCCAGAAGTTCTCAATACTAGAAAAGTCGATTCTTGCTTCGGGATTGGCTTCAAAACATCGAAGAAGGACAGCGTCGAAGATTTCTTGTGGCATAAGGTCCGGTTTGGACAATCTCACAGTACCGTCTCTGAGTTCCCTGGAGAAGTTTATGTGCCAAGTCTGGTTCGGATAAGGCTGCATTGCAAACATGAAGATTTCCCACAAGGTGACGCCGTAGCTCCAAACATCGGATTTGGATGAAAAGTGCCGATCTTCCAAAGCTTCGGGTGACATCCATTTCCAAGGTACTTGGCGTTTTCTGTCGCGGTCAACGTAAATGGACGAGTACAGTTTGTGGGACTGGCCGAAGTCGGTCAACTTGAGGATGTTGTTGTCGAAGAAGAGGACGTTTCGAGTGGCGAGGTCGCCGTGGACAATGGATTTCGAGGTAAGATATGACATTGCTCGGCCAATTTGGTAGGACCAGTGGCACATGAGCGGGACGGTAACGATCGTTGGGTCAGTCGAGTGGATTTTAGTTGGGTTTGCTGTGTCATGGGCGGTGGTAACGTTGGTCTCGAAAATTTCCGTTGGGTCGGCCATGTAACTTTCATTTTGGGCATGCTCAGCGCCCTCTTGCTCTTTTCCTTCAATTGTGACTTCGTATACTTGGAAGTGACATCCAAAGTTGTGTAGTTTGACGCTTGATCTTGAACAAACGTCCATGCAAACGTCTCGGTGTTTCTTCAAATAGACGTCGAGACTTCCATTGGGACAGAACTCGATAACGGCAAAAACACGGCCATTGTAGATGCTACTGACTTCAACGCCAATGAGTTCGACAATATTCGGGTGAGTTCCGATGTAGGCCATGATTTTGAGTTCTTTGAAAAACTCCTGAAGTGTGTTGGAGCCTGCTTTGGCTTTGAGCGTTTTGACCGCAACTTGTCGACCGTCGTACTCGCCTTCGCAAACAATGCCGAAGTTGCCTTCGCCGAGGCGTTTTTCGTTGTTCACTTTGAGCAAATTTGGGTTCAGCAGGTGGTCGAAAGGCAGAAATTCGGCTCGAGTTACTTCGCTTTGAGCGGCATTGGCGAGGTTTTCATCTCCGTGTAAGAACAGATCGCAAGCAATGGTTTCTTGCGACCTTGCGTACCTTTTGTAAAGCCCGAAACCAATGGCGCCCACGGTGGCAACGACTAGTATTGTGCTTATGATGGGCACGAACACCGGCACTGATGATGATGATGATTGTGATGAAGTATTCAATTCTATCGTTGCATCCGTTGCAGTGTTAAGTCCGTCCACACATTGACCATTTGCCAAGAGTAGCGGAAGTTCCAGAGGGCACAAACACTGGACCAGATTCCCTGTTTTGCGGCAAAAGTGTGAACAATTTCGAGAGCAATCAATTTTTGAAGTTGTCCTTGAACTGGCGACAGCAAACGATTTGATGCTGAAGCCCTTAGAAGCCTTAACAAAAGTTTCTTGAGTCTCGGTAGTAACGTTGAATCTAACAATGACCTGTTCGTTGGGGAATGGGGGATCCAGTCGAAATTGGACCCAATACAGGAGACCGTCAATAGACCGAAGTTGTTGAAAGCTCCGTCCGGTAAGGTCAAAAATTTTTTTAGACCTTATTAGAGTAACTCCAATGCCGTATTTTAGACGGTATAATATATGGTGTGAGAAATAGTACAGAACTCGGTTGATTTCATCGATTGCAAATTGCATCGGTTGAAGTGGTGTTTCTTCGATCCGAGCGGAATCCACTAGTACGGTCTCGTACTTGAAACTGGACACGAGATCGACAAAAACCAAGTCCTTGTTTTTGTTTTTGAAGAAAATGTACCAATTGCGTCGGTCCAGGACGACTTGATCGGGGTCGATGTCAGAGTTGCAGTACAAAGTCCAAATCACGTTTTCCTTTGATCGATGCACAACGCAAGTACCGTTGAACCAAATGTTGACTTCGTCGTCGTTCACTGCGAGCATTCGGGAAACGTCGGAGCCATCATGCCAAGAACCTGGCAATGTTCGCGAAATTTTCAAGCATGACCTCAAACCTTCTGAAGTGCAGTAGCTTTTGGATTGCTGAACGTCAGTTGGAGTACTAAGAAGTTCTCTGGACACTAATGAAGCGTTCAGATTGGCCATTGCGTCGTAGGTCTGCAAATACCTTTTCGGTTCCGAAGTTTTGACGGTTTCTTCTGCGACAATCCAAACTGTCAAAGGCCTTTTGCATTCGGTCCGCACGCCATCTAGCGTAGAATTCAGCAGCGGTTGTTCGAAGGGACACGTGCATTCGTAGCCGTGGCCGCTGCGCGGAATGCAAATGTGGCTGCATTTCAAACAAGGATTCGACCTGTTCTTCGCTTTGGCGACGTCTTCAAAAACAACAATAGAGTACAATTGCGATTCATCATTGGACACTCTGACGTATTTGCGGTCGACCGCGAGGGAATTGACATTCAAGTGGTAAATGGGATGTTCATGTCCATCTTCGTTAAATTTATGCACAAAAATTCCATCGTTATAGAACCGGAAGCTATTTATACTTAAGTTGCGTAAGTTGAGGTCACAGATTATGACCGAATCGGGAGTATCTTCCCTGTTGTAGCTCGCCTTGGCAACGAAAGTGTCGGTGGCCCAATAAACTATCATTTTTGTGGTATCAATTGTGAAACCCGTGATACTCATCTCGTGATCCTCCGTTGAACCGAATATGTTGCTAAAAGTGGCGCCGGAATCGCCATCAAGTTGCCAGACTTCTATGCCTTCGTAGGGCACCTCTGGCAGTGTCAGAATGTATCCGTTGTCCCAGTCGACTTGTAGCAGCTGAAACCGGCTATTCTGGTAGGGAATCAAAAGGCGGCCTCGTTCAGTTTCCAAGTTGTAGATCCAAACGCCACCTCTATGAAACTCTTCGAAAATCAGATGGTCACCGAAAGGGCTTAATTGCACAAGAAGACTTCCGAAACTTTCCAACTTGAAGAAGTTACTTCGGGGAATGTCAGGAATAAAGCTTTTACCATTTTGCTTGCAGATGATTCCGTAAGATGAACGGTGAAAATGACAAACTTTGTCTGAAAATGCATTGGCAGTTAAACTTCGATTCATGTTTGTGGATGATGTGACCAATTCGGATGTCCAACTGCTGAAACTGATTTTTTTAATTGTGAAACGTGTTCTGTTCTTCTTGTTTCTTTCAGCAATGATGAAACGAGGCCAATCTGTTGGCCACGAAATCAAAAGATGTGTAACGCTTTGGAAATACTCAGTCAATATACAGTATAATTGTTCATGTGTAATTTTTAAGTTTACCTGCTTTCTGTCCATTGGCCTTCTTTTCAGAAACATTGGAAGCGTCAACTGCTTCATTGCAACTGCCGGCTTTCAGAACTGGAAGTTCCATGGGACACAAGCACCGGAATAATGTTCCCATTTTGCGGCAAAAATGGGTGCAATGTGGTGAGCAATCAACAGGTGTAGTGCTGATTGAGGAAGTCGCAACAGAAAACGAGCTGATGCTGAAGCCACTGGATGCTTTAACAAAAGTTTCTTGAGTTTCCGAAGTAATGTTGAATCTAACGATGACATGTTCATCAGAGTTGGTAGGATTTGGGCGTACTTGGACCCAAAACAAAAGGCCGTCGACGAACCGCAGTTGCTGATCTTTGAAGCCTCTGCCGTCGAGGTCAAAGATTTGAACAATGTCTGTCTCCAAATTTAAGAGACGGTACTGCTGTTGGTACAACATACTTTCAGAAAACCAGTAGAAAACTTGAGTAGCTTCATCGACGTCCAGCCTCATGGGCCGACTTTGCGTGACGTTAAACAAACCGGCAAATACCATAATTTCTGTGACGTGTCTGACGTAATCGACGACGAGAACATCTCCTGTACCTGGGTTCCTGTAAAAAATGTAGTGATTTGTTCGGTCCAACACGACCTGATCTAAGTCTATGTCAGAGTTGCAGTACAAAGTCCAGGTTACGTTTGCCACTGATCGATGCACAACACAAGTACCGTTGAACCAAGTTGTCACTTCATCTTCGTTCACTGCAAGCGTTCGAGCCGCGCCAGGGCTTTCGGCCCAGGCGCCTGCAGAACCTCCAGTGAATTTAGCGCACTCGGGTTTGGAACCTGATGAACTGCAGTAGCTTTCGGACGCTGAAGTACTAAGAATCACTCTGGACACTAATGATTCGTTCGGATTAGCCATTGCGTCGTAAGTCTGCAAAAACGTTCTTGGTTCTGAAGTTTCTGCCATTTCTTCCGCGATGACCCACACTGTCAAAGGCCTTTGGCATTCGGTCCTCACACCATCTATGAAAGAATTGAGCAGCGGCTGTCCGAATGGACACGTGCATTCGTAGCCGTGGCCTTGACGCGGAATGCAAATGTGGCTGCATTTCAAGCACGGGTTCGGCTTGTCTTTCGCTCCAGTGACATCTTCGAAAACGACAATACTGAACAATTCTGATTGGTATTTGGGAAGTGTTACATTTCGGTGGTCAACACCGAAGGAATTGACGTCCAACCGGTAGACAGGTTGCCGGGCACCGCCTTCGTTGACATTGAACCAAAAAATTGCATCGTTGAAAAAGCGGAAACTGTTTGCAGCCATATAGGTTAAGTTTAGATTGCTGCTAAGTATTTCTGTATTGAAATAGGTGCCTTTTTCGTCATAATTTTGCTTTGCAACAAAAGTGTCCGACGCCCAGTAAAGCGTCATCGTTTTAGTATCGATGGTTAAGCCTCTTATGTTTAGGCTCTTCAGTTGACCGTTCCTTGGACCGATTACATTGCTGAAAGTGGTGTCAGAATCGCCGTTAATTTGCCACACTTCGATGCCTGTGTAAGCCTGCCCTGGCAGTCCCAAAATGTACCCGTTGTCCCAATCTACCAAAAGCATTTGAAACCGGGTGTGTTCGTAGGGAATTAAAAGTCTTGCTCGTTGACTTTTGAAGCTGCAGATCCAAACGCCACCTCTGTTAACTTCTTCAAAAATCAAGTGGTCGCCGAAAGGACTGAGGCTCATGAGTTTGAACCCAAATTCCTTTAGTTTGTAAAAGTTGCTTCTGGGAATTTCGGGAACAAAACTAGTGCCGTTTTGGTGACAGATGATTCCGTACGTTGAACGATGAAAATGACAAACTCCATCTGAATACCCACTGGCAGTCAAGCTTCGACCCAAGTACGCGTTCGATTTTTTTACTACACTGCAAGTGTCAGTGTTGGAATCGACCTTGAGTATTTCAGAATTGCTTAGGTTTGCGTCAATAGGAGCAATAATGAATCGAGGCCAGTCTGAATTGAGTCCACAAGATGAAACCAATTTCAGTATTTTACCAATTAATTTTTAATTTTTAATTTAGAAACCAATTCATGTTTACCTGCTACAGTTGTATTGACCGTCAACGTTTTCGTAACAATTGTGCTGAAAACTACAAGAAGAAGAATTTCTATCCATTCGGTCGTCATTTTCGAGTCAAATTTTTGTTGTTGCCAAACAAAAAAATTACTTGGGAACCCGTCGTTTACTACTTCTGGAATCGAACTGACCGTCGTTTGTTGCAGTATGGCCAAGGCAACTGGTGAGGAGGAAGTTCTATAATCCATGCTGTTCTCGCGAAATAAATCTGAAGCCGAAATGGTACAGGAAATAGGAAATTATTATAGGGAATCATACGTCAGAATACACTTATAGATGGGCCAGTTATGGTCATTCGGAAGGCTTACATAGTTAATCATGGAGAGTGAATGATTCCTCCACGTTAATTACGCATGAAGGACAAAATGTCTCGACTCGAGCTAGTTTCTTGTTTTACATGTGGCCAATGAGTTTATAGTTGTAACTTGTGGTCTGATCCACTTTTAGGAATCCGGACCTGTTCTAGTCTCTCAGAAGCTGACGACTATTGTTCAATGACGTATATCCGATAGAAATTTTTCAGCTGAATTATCCGCTATTTCTTCCTAAACCTCAAGTTTGACAGCTAGTTTTTTTACAGTGTCCTTCTTAATGGCTTTCCCGGTTCCTGTTCGCACTGAACCGACTGATTCATCATGCCCATATCGAGTGTCCATACTGACATCAAGACCGCAGAAGAAATCTTTCAGGTATCATTAATTAATTATTATTAATTCGAAACCCTTAATTTCAAGGGGCATTAGCTCCAAGTTCAAATCCCATGTCGTTTTGGTACTCAAGCTTAAAACCATTGGTCTTGTCGCATGAAATGGAACGAAAAGTGACTGTAATGCATTGCTCAAATTCAACATGCGGAGTAGGAACATTCTCTGAACTGTCAAGTTTTTATCGTACGGTCACATATCTGAAACTTTCCTCTCTCGAACCTTCGAGCTTTCAGGTGAGAACCGACAAGATGTTTCTCTCTGGAGAACGTTCAACAATGTACGAGGTGAAAAAATCGTTGTAGAGGCTTAAAAGCACAAATGGGTTTTCGTCCAAGTAACCTGGATTTGCTGGAGAAAGCACATTTTCAAAAACGAAACCTTGCAAGGTCGCAAGCTAAAGTACAAAGTAACCCACGAGGATGTAATCCTGAGGCAATAAAATGGCAAGATGAGGTGAAGATTGAAGATTGTGAATCCTTAAGTTAGTAGCCTTATTACTGCAGTGACACAACTACTAAAACAAAGTGCGTTTTAAGGACGCAAAAAGGCAGTTTGGAAAGATGGTGGCTGAAAGCGAGGTTTTGTACAATTTTCTCGTGGTCAGATGTTTTGCAGGAAGAAATTGCTTTTATTGACGCTGCCGTTATGGAGTAGGATGTTCAAGAGGAAGCAAGGCTAGCGGTTTGTAAGCTGGTGGAGAAGCTATAAGCGGCTGTTTTTGCGGGACCTAATGAAGACAAACCGGACATGCGGAAACGAAGAGGTGGAGCAGGTCTCTTTTAGTTTCAAGTTTTTGGAATTTCGGCATTTTACTTTCCCGATCACACTTTACACGCACAAGCAAACTGGAAGCAAAAACATTTTGCTGAAACGCTTTTCAATTCTTCGGAAATTCCACTTGTAACTTCCTGTTTTAATTGTAATTGTAGCGTACGCCAGCATTCCGAAGTTAGCTAGAATATTTACTGATTCTATAGTTTCTTTCTTCTGTCTCTTACGTATCCATCGAGTAATCAAAAGCCTCTAGTGAATATCAAGTATTCCCAGTCTTAATCATACCAACAAGGAAATTTCAGTTTCCTTATCAAATAGATGAGCTCCTCGTATTAATTCAATTCATCCTTTCCTTTTGGAACTCTTGCTTTATTCGACAGAATGCTGGTTTCCAGGGAGAAATACGTCTGAGCCAATTACACCTTCTGGAAAACCTGGAAAACAAGTTCTGATCCAGAAAAATTCTTGCCTGCCGACTGATTGCCAGTGCTTCTTACCTGTTCAATTCATTTCGACAAGATTACACTCATACTTACTTTACCACAGCCTCAAAACATGTTATTCAAGAAACAAATTTGAGAGAACACTGAAGCAACCCTTTCAGCCCATACGGTTTCTCCACTGGAGAATCTCCAGGGCCTTGCTTCAGCATTAAATGTAAGATGAGACTTCCAGCGATGGAGATGACGAGGAGATCAAGTTGAATTGCATCAAAGTGCTGGAGAGTTGAGTGCTTTTATACTCTGTGTATTTTCTCATTTATGAAACACATGTGTATCTGTTGTGGAACACAGCCATAAGCCTGGAACAAGCATAGCAACATTCACAATCATCATAAAGAACTGACAGAATCAGCCCACTTTCATGAAACCTGGAAACCGTCCAGGAATATTATGGATTTTTTGGTTCTTCGCCTGTAAGCGTTTCAAACTTCGGTCATATAATGCCTTCACGTCGGGTTCCAGAAGAAAAACTGAGTCAATTATTGTGTTTTAACTACCAATTTAAGAAACTTTAAAACTTGGAAACGATGATGCAAGGAGACAATCTAATACCTAGGTTTTGTAGTTTGGATTTCCAACGAAACGGCACCAAACTCCAGCATCAAAAACCTGTACCAAACTACTGCATTTTTGGGAACATCTCTTAAACCAAACCCAACCGCAGCTTTCTTCAGCATTATGAAATCCTCCGAAACAGCATCTTCTCTCCTTCTTCCTCCGCTCCGCCCGATAACAAGCAAAGAAAGCTGCTGGGCGCTTCGCGCTCTCCCGCCGCTCTCTCTTCGCTGGAGCGTCTGCCTGACCCCATGCATACAAAACTCCCACGTTAAAATAGGCGGCAAATCCATCCAAGCTCCCAGTCGCTACTCGGTGTTCTTCTAGCGA
>JAQGBJ010001622.1:0-21647 GCA_034698345.1 Sphaeridia pumilis
ATAATTAAAATGATTCCCATTTATTTCTAATGGTATAAGTTCCGAATCCACTTCCCTCCTGCTGCACCCGTCTTCTTGCGCGACCTCTTCCCAAGCTTGTAACAGGAGTTTTCCAGAAGGTTTCATCCATTTCACCATCATATTGAGTTCTAGGCGTTTGTAAAGGTGGATTCCTGATGGGAGTTCCATCCATATAGGAAGTCGATGTTGATGTAATACCTCCCCATTCGGATATGAAGGTGTAAGGGCTCAATTGTTTCTGTACCATATCGAGTACAGCACTCTTTAGATACAAACACAGATCAAGTTTAGTGCTTCTTATTCGATGGAGCACATGTTGAACACCATTCGAGGCATTATCAAAGTATTTCTTATGGCTGAATGCTTTGATGAGTGGGGCTATATGGAACCCCAAGTTTCGAGTTCCTTGAAACAGATGAGATGAATCCCATGTATATCCCAATTCTCTGAGCATAGCCGCAACCTTAACTCCTTCGGGATCTAGCTTTCGTAGCATGAGTGGTGGATCGCCACTTCGAGTAGTTTGAGTTTCATTTTCAGTCGTTTTATCTTCAATTCCTGTGGAAGTGGTTTTGGTCTCTGATTTCTTCTTAGTACCACTCTTCTCAGTACTGGAAGCCGTCTTAACGAGTAATGGTTCACTCTCTTCAAACTTTTTATGATCTTGTAACTTACGTACGTAGCCTCGATAGAGGATAGCTTTCAACTCATCAGGAATGTTATCTGACTCAGCTCTCACTTTCTGTTCTTGTTTAATCTTCTGCTCTTGATCATGCTGTGATCCAAGGAGCTTACTGAATAAGGCTTCGAAAACTAGTTTCATACGTTGAGCCATTATTACTGATGAGATTTGAAATGAGAGTTGATGCAATTGTCGCTAGTAATGGTAGGAAGAATCCACTACCTTTCTGTAGGATAGCACGCTTGCGTTTCTTTGTCACTTTCTTTGATGATAAATCTCGGAGTTGTTTTTTGTATGGCTTCAATTGTTGAAATAAAGTGCAGGTTCAGAGCTCTTGACTGTTCGGCATTAAGATCAAGACTGATCAATTTGATAAAGAAAAGAATGAATATATACACTGAATCAATACAAGTTACACATTGTCACATCATCAGTGTCACGCCCCCACTTGCCAATTAGTTTTAACAGCACAGCATAAAACCTGCTGACCTGTACATTAAAGTTTCCTCGTTAGTAAGTCCAATACAGTTAATCCATTTTATAGAACAACTTTCAGACCGTAGTCTGTGATTATGACTTGACATCATATAACTAATAATAAGGGTGACATCATTATTATTCTAACACCCCCTCTGGTCTGGAAGTGTCTTTCAATCTCCTTCGCCATCGGTTTCTTCATCAACGTCGTCGTTTATGGATGTAGCAGTCACTTTAACGAATTTGACATGGTCTTCTTCTGGCTTCACTTGGATTCGGATGGTCCTGTACTCCTTGATTTTCTTGCGGTAGCGGTACAACAGATATGATATCCCGATACACACGATGATTAGTACAATCCAAATTGCAATGCTAGTGTGGGTCCACCAATGGTAAGGTACGTGCATCAGGCTGGGTTGAAGTCCAGATCCTGGGCTCAGGTCGTGAGCTTCTTGAAGGTCTGCTCTCAGGTCGTCTTCCAGTTTGGTTGTGGGCGCCACTGGATTCAAGTAGAGATTTGCTCTAAAGGTCATCGCTTGGTCCGTTAGCATGGTTCCACCCAGTTTAAGTTTTCGGTATTCGTACTTCCGATTGTTGACATAGAAAGGAGTTCCTTTACTTATGGACATTATGTCGTTCGGACAGGCTTGAGTGACGTTGCTTATGGTAATATTACCACGCGGGCAATATACCAATAATCTGTCTCTCTCATCTTTTACTCGAGTCCAGTTTTCACCATCCAAGATGCTGCTATGGTGGCAGTGGGTTTCCTTGAAGTACCTCATGGTTTTAGAGCTTGCTTCTGGGATCTTACATCCTTCAACTTCATCTGCATGGATTGGCGAGAAACTGGTGGGTAGCATGGCGCTCTTCTGTACGACACATTTGTATTTCTTGGAATACAACAAGTAATCTGGTCCAGTGTATTCGAGTCTGCACATGGTCGTGTTCCCTTCAAGGTAGTGATTTTGCAATACTACAGATGGATCAGCTTGGAGCACGACAAGATTCGGGTCGATTAAAGGTGCTTGGACCGAGATACGAAAGATCCTGGTGTTGTTGTCATAACTGCAGGCACCGGGCAGTCCTAGGTGAATCAGGCAGGCGTGTCCACATGGGATTGTCATATTAAATAGATTGAAGAAAGGCTTATGTAGTTGGCCGAGTTTCCACTTCAACTTTGCTCCTTTGATTATCAGATTTGCTGTCACTAGTCTTGCTGAGAGAAATCCTAGAGCTAAACTCAGCTTTGAATTTACTCCTTCTCGTTTCTTGACTTTGAGTAGTTCCGCATCAAGTCTGTCTACAGTTTCGGCCATTTCAGAGGCAAAGGATTCCATTGCTTTCACTCTTGCAGCAACTTCTTGAGCTCCTCCATCCAGGGCGTCCATCTTGGCGTTGTCTTTTGTATTTGACATGCTGACTGTTATGGCAGTAGCTGACATCGCTGCTACTACTATACCAACTACACTGACAACTGCCAATGTAGCCAAAGCTCGGCGTTCTCTTCCTGGGATGATGGTTTCTGAGTTTGGTCCTGAACACATGCTATTCAGTTCATCAAGGTACAGCAACTGGAACTCGTTCTCACAGGCTTGAATGGTTGCATTCCATATCTCGGATGAGAAGTTGGTGGTTCGCAGAAAGTCACATGGGCTCAGTAGTTTCACCGTCAAATCTATTTCGGTGGTTCCTTTGATAACCGGCGAAGATATTCTCTTCCAGGATACAGGAGGTCCAAGTGGCAATCCATTTTGTACTCCCATTCCCACAAAGTTACTCATGGCAGTAGCGAACAGAGTAGTCATAAGGAATATCTTTGGCGAAATTCCAGCCATGTTTGCTGTAGGGCGTTTCCCAAGTATCAACTTGTTGATTCGGACTTCTTCGTCAGCTTCACGCACACCGGCAGGTTTTCGGTCTATTCCCAACATTTCCAGGGCTTCTACGAGTTTCGGTCTGGGCAGCGGCTTGGTCAAACAATCAGCAGGGTTTGCTTTGCCATTCACGTGTTCCACCTTTACTGTCTGGTTCTCAACTAACTGTCTTATGAAGTGGATCCTGACGGCAATGTGTTTAGTCGCGTTGTGATGTACCGGATTTTCAGCCAACGCTTTTGCTCCCATATTATCAGTATGGATAATTATTGGCTGAGCGACTTCTAGTTTTAGTTCCTGCATCATCTTTAGCAACCAAAGGGCATCTTGTCCCCCTCTGCTCAAGGAGACATATTCAGCTTCGGTTACAGATAGTGTCACAGAAGGTATTCTTTTAGATGACCAAATGACTGGAGCGCCATTCAACATGAATACAATCCCACTTGTTGACTTTCTCTCAAGTCGGTCACCAGCCCAGTCAGCGTCCACGAATCCAGTAAACTGCAACAGATCACTTGGGGCAAACGTGATACCATGATCAATGGTTCCTTTTAAATAACGTAGAACATTCTTGGCTGCTTGGACGTGGCGATGATCATATCCTTGGTTGAATCTTGAAAGATAACCAACTGCATAGCTGAGTTCAGGACGGGTCGTTGTTGCAAGCCAGTTCAAACTTCCAACTAGTTGACGATAGGGCAGATTGAGGTCACATCCTTCTACTTTTTCTAAATGCACAGTCGGTTGCAGTGGAACGGCTGAGGTAGTGCAGTTGTGCATATTGAAACGACTCAATATTTTCCGTATCATTCCTCCTTGACTCAGATGAAGTTGACCCTCTTGGCCTTTTGTTATCTCCATCCCAACATAATGAGTTGCATCAGATTGAGTCAACTTGAATCTGCTTTTGAGGTGGTTCAGTACATACTCTATAGCTGCATAGTTGTTAGAGAGAATGAGACCATCGTCCACATATAGTGTAAGGTACATTGGATCTCCATAGAATAGTCCCCTATAGATACAGCTGTCTTCTATTAGGGGCTCCATCTTGATTTCCTCCAATGCTTCTCTGAATGTTCGATTCCATTCCCTGGGAGCCTGCTTCAGTCCATACAGAGCTTTCTGCAACCGTAGGCCCATGTTCTGAGGCTGGAGTTGGAAGCCTTCTGGTTGTTCTATGTAGATGTCCTCATTCAATT
Source organism: Sphaeridia pumilis (assembly GCA_034698345.1). Lineage (NCBI taxonomy): Eukaryota > Metazoa > Arthropoda > Collembola > Symphypleona > Sminthurididae > Sphaeridia > Sphaeridia pumilis. Next base: position 4,257 of record JAQGBJ010001622.1, read on the forward strand.
TGGCATTGAGAAAAGCGGTTGAGCAATCAAAAGAGACGACTTCCATTTCTTTTGCAGCAGCTATTCCCAGCATCAATCGGATAGATTCATAGCGAGCTACTGGAGCGAACGTTTCATCAAAATCGACTCCATATTTTTGTTGATATCCAAGGCACACAAGGCGGGCTTTATATCGGTCAATGGTTCCGTCAGGAAGTTTCTTAACTTTGTACACCCAGCGACATCTAAGAATGTTTCCATCTGTAGGCCTGGGAACGACTTCAAATGTCTCATTATTCATAAGACTTGTCCATTCAGATCCCATAGCGGTCCACCATTTGTCTGCTTCAGGCGCTACTATGGCTTGCTTGAAGTTTTGAGGTTCAAAATTTCGGCTTCAGATTCTGGTTCTTCTTTCCCCTCTTGAAGTAGGCGAATGCTGTGCTCCTTATAATCCACTCTTGTTGTAGCTCTTAAGGTTCCTCTGTTTTGTCCCAATGAATCCCTGTATCTGGGTGACCCGCGAGACTGCGGAAGCAAAATTTGCGTTGGCGTTCCAGGTTGAACCTTGGCTTCATAGGTCTTCTGTCCATCAGTTATATTAACAGTAACTGGGCTCGCATCACTTGGCCTTTTCTTGGTCTTTGACGTGGAAGCAGTTGCTTGAGGAATATGCGTTTTAGTCTTCGAGACTGGTGGCAGTGGAATGTCGAGCTCTTCTTGAATTACTAGTTCATCCGTTAGATTTTCGTCTTCAAGAGTCTGTTCATGGTCACTAGAATGAGTAGATGCGTTGTGATCTGCATTCATGCTGTCGTCCATGTCATCTGTGTTCAAAAGGTCTTCTCCATGTTCTTCATGAATTTCCTCCATTTTCTTGTGGTCTTTGAGATGATCATCAGGTTGTTCATCACGTTCGTCTTCTATCTTGAGGGTATCGTCGTTCTCTTGTTTAAACAGATTCTCACTCCAGTCGTCATAGTCCCCAGCTTCTTCTTCTTCCATTTCTTCAGCCCAAGATTGCGGAATCTTTACAGGAACTGAAGCTGTTTTTTCTTGATTGTCCATCACAACTATTTTGTTCGTCCTGATGATATGGCGAGATGAAGGGTTGTAAACACGATAAATGCCCTTTCCTTCCCATCCAACAATTCTTCCAGGTATTCCTCGTTCTGTCCAGGAGTCTTGATGACCGGAATTTGAATAGTAAATCACTCTGCTTCCAAATGGCTGAATTCCGGAAATGTCTGGTTTGGCTGAGAAGATCTTTTCAAACGCCGTTTTGTCAGTTGACACACTATTGAGTGTTCGGTTGAGAATGACAATAGCTAGGGCAACAGCTTCACCCCAGAGATACAGTGGCATTCTAGCAGCATTAAGCATGGTCCGCGCCAGTGACTTGACCGTCCTCATTTCTCGTTCCAACCGGCCATTACTTTCAGGACATCTTGGTATGGTGATTTCATGCCGAATTCCCATGTTTCCAGTAAAGGCTTTCATTTCGGCACAGACAAATTCTCCAAATAATGTGGGGAGCGCACTAAAAAAGCCTTGTTTTTAGCATGTAACTCGATCTCGTTCAACATGTGAGGAAAGGCTTGCCAAGCCTTTCCTCAAGTAAAAGTCTTAGTTAGACTACGTGCGAAATAGATCTCCTTGGCTCGGGCGGCTGATGCAAACGCATGCATGTGTTTTGGCGCTCGATCTTCTCATGGGAATTCACACGTGTAGGTTCATGCGGTTTTCTCGTGTGTTTACATCTGAAGTAAAAGTTCCTAGTAATGTTTAACCGGCTATAATTTTAGTGAATTAAGGAGTCAAGTACAAAATTTCGGAGAACTTGATAGATATCGAGTTTACTAGTCACGATCTCGCGTGTCAAGTGTAAACAGTGCTGAAAGTACAAGTGCAATTTGAAGGACTGAGTGTGAGCGAGGATCCACACAATTTTTCCAAACTAACAAAGAAGATGGTAAGTTGGAAAATCCAACGACTGGTTCCGTTCATTGATTGACACTTCATGGTGGGTTGTAACTAAAGTTTTGCCATTTTTAGGCTTTGGGAGGAATGGCAAACTGCTTGGACTGTGTGGAAGCTGGCGGTCTGTGGATCACAACTTTATCAGGCCTTGAAAGCTGCTTGGTTGGTTTGGTTAGCGGAATTGTCCGTGAACGTGCTGGTTGCATTCCGGAGTTGGCGACTACTGAGCGGGAGAAACTGAACCCTGATATATTGCCGACCACCAGCACTCCGGTGACTTTGACTCCTGATGACTTTGAGGAGCTACCCATGGGATTCGTGTACTTATTGCTTGGTTATACTTATACATATGCAATTCGAATGTTTCGAAAATACTACTACCAGAAATATTGAGCAAGAACATTAAAGATAATAATGTGTGGATTTGCAGGTTGGGCTGCTCCGACCGCACTATACCTTTTATGGTTTTATCGGAGACAACTTATGCAGTTATTTCGGTGTGCTGCTCACGGTGCTATTCGCGAGCTTGATTCTGGTGTTCGCAATGCGTTTGAACGCAGACAAGCGGAGATTCATGAACGGGAGAGAGTGGCGCTTGAGCGCCGCTTCGATCTAGAGCGACAGCAACATCAGGAACGCCAGAGCTTGGAACGAAGTCGTTTCGGCAGATCCAAAACAGCACCACCACCTTCATCTCAAAAAGGTACTTTCCAGACTGCGACAGTCTGTATACTAAATCCAGCATAGACTTGGAAGAATCCAAGTCGTCTTCGAATTCGGTTACGATAGACGATGATGAATCTGCATGTGTTTGCAGATACGGCTTCCGCCCCACCTCCTAGACCACCACCACCTTGCCAATTTTCCATTAGTCAAGGAGATGAAATGACCGTGCAGTCAGCGTTGAAGTCATCAGCAACACCAGGTCCTTCAAAGGTGAACCCGACCACCGAGGCCGTCAAAAAACTGGGAAGAAGGCAAGTCCAGCTCCAGAAAGGATCGACAACCCTCCAGGTGTGTATCTAATATAGTAAAACCTTCGTAAGACGGGTCCTTATAAATTGTTGAACATATTTTTGTTTTTTTCTCTAGGATACAATCTCAGGACCAGGAACTTTGGAGATGGTCCAGTACGAGGAGGTAGAAAATACTTTTCATGTTCTGGTATTCCTAGCGTTCTTTCTCCCATTCTTCCACATGTCTATCAGCTGACCGACGATGAGGACTAAAGCTGGTACAGTCAGGATATCAAACCATTAACACGGGACGAGTGAAAGTTTTGATATGAAATTGTAAACATTAATGATAATGCTGAAGAATATAGATGATGCAAGGATGGTTTTTAATGATTCTGTCGAGAAGAGACATAGATATATTTTTTATACTGAGGCTTTTATAAAAGTTATATTGTTGTTGTTTTTGTAATGGAACCTAAAGATTGAAATATAACTGAGAAACTGAGGGGACTGTACGTGTGTGTTGAAGATTCAAGTATTGAAAGAATTGAATGAGATTTCGCAAGAGATGGTAGTTTTCGAATCCAGAACTGACTTGAGAAACATATCAGGTTTAGGTAATATAGAAAGGGGAGTTAAAATTGAAGGTGTTAGACTGAAAATGAAATAGCAAGCTGAGGTATGACACGGAGCTAGAAGACAAGAAGAAGATATCAAAATGCAGTTGAGCTTTGTGACCTGGATTGTGATTGTGTATGAAGTCTGTACTGGAGTCTGTGGTAAGTTTCGTTTGTCTTGATAAGGTTAAATCAAAGATGATGACTGTGATGAAATGATGATGATTGATGTTATGAAATTATCTGCTGTTTGCAGAAGAACCAGAGTTTGGATCAGGTGCATTTCCTAACTCGGATGATGAAGACTACGACTATACGAATGAACTGGCTCCGTCAACGGCATATCAGATACCGGTGATGTATTGATTCCGGAACTGGATGTGGATAGTGTTGAGTCGACACTGGGATTCGAAGTTTGAGCTTCAGTACAGGATGTTCGCATGACAACTTTATCGTCAAGAAGGTGGAACAAGAATATCATAGGATTCAAGTTCAGTATGTGAACCAGACATTGATGGAGTACGAAAATTGTCCAGTGGATAAAATCAAGCAAGTTGCTCATCGTTACCAGCAGCAGTATCAAGACTTCAGATATTATCTGATTCCGGGAATGCTGTGTGAAAATCATCAAGACAAAGCTAATCGAACACAGTCGGAGAACTTTCCGCCAGCCATCCAGAATCAAATTGATCATATCAAGGCAGTGGATGGGCAACTTTTGGTGTACAGAGTACCAGACGACTTTTGTTATGACCCTCAAGATGGGCTCACGACTAACCTTAAGCTTGATGTTGTGGAATTTAATCATGAGCCGCTAAAGCCGGACAACTGGCTGCTGTTTGAAGCGAAGAATCGGGAGTTTTACGGATTGTTCATAGACGGCATCACCAATCCAACAGGGAATAGTGAATCTTGCGAGGGTGGACTGAACGGTGGCACGCTCGTGCTAACGTGCACATATAGTCAGGGTAAGTAAAGTAAACTGAAAGTTGTAAGTAGAATAAGTTGAAGTTGGTATCAACTGTGATTTTCTACAGGTAAATCTTCTTCAGACGTATTAGACACATGCATATCAAAACCTGATGAACAGTTCAACGCGGAGTTTAAGCTTCACTTCAACACGCAGTCATTTAGCCCTTTTGCAATCCGCAAATTTATCGAGAAGCTAGCAAGACTCTTTGGATCAACGACAGACCATATCAAAGTCAAGTCTTACAGAGTGGACACTAATATTGGTCATTTTACCCGGTACAACAAATCGAATCCAGGTGAAAAAGAAGTTACGCAGCTCAGGAAGCTCATGTTCAGCAGTGATGGACCGGTTCTGAAGAAGGTTATTGAAGCCTTTGCTCCTGATTTCAACATCAGTGGTGGCAATGTGATTCCAACAGGAAAAATGCTCGGAGAAAATACACCAGTATTCAAGTTTGAAGGGCCATCCACAAATGAGCCTGCCGAAAGTGACGATCTTGAGAAAGATCCTGAAGCTACAATACCATATTATTACAGGTAAGATTTTCGAGATTTCCCGAATTATTTCATTATTTATTGGTGAACTCTGCATGGATTTTTTGCCTTATTTCAGTGATTAACTGGTTACCGACATCATTTCATCAGTCTTGATCGCTGTTATGGTCTTGCCGGCTTCTATAATTGCATGCCTACTCTCACGGAAGAAAAAGCTGCCCGTTGACAGCACTGAGTTGAGAAAATCCGGTGGCGGCGTTCCCGTTATTTTCCAAGATGAACTGGAATCCGAACAAGCGTTGCTGAGTTGTAAGTTAATTCAGATTCAGGCTTTTGTTCTCAATCGCTGGTTTCCGTTTTCATGAATTTTAATATTTACAGCACAAGCAGCTTCTCAACCGCCACCACCAATGATTCCAGCAACCCTCCGTGGGACATCAAGAACCCCTCAACCCCCCCCCCCCCCAGCTGCAGTTTCTCGTGCCGCTTCAGCGACACCTCCACCTCACAAGTTGTCCAACGTCCCACCAGGCTACAATTCAGTATCCAAGTACAAGCCACCGCTTCGACCCTTACAATACAGTAGTTCGTTGAACAAATATCACCACTCCAGCAACACTAACGCTGGAATGCAACCACCGCCTTATGTTCCTCCTTAATTAGTTGTTACACATGCAATTTCGCAAATACTTTTTGCACATTTCGCCCTTCTCTATAATTCGATAGGGATGAGTATCTTCTGCCAGATTCCTCCCATTCAGTCTTAACCTACGAATATCGTTTGTAATGTAAAACGTCGTTTATACGTTTAACACCTTTGTAGTTTCGAAATTGTAAATCACTAATGCTCTGATGAGATATGTTTTGTACTCAGGAAAGCATGGATCTATGAGCCTATGATTATTTGTTTCAAAATTAACAGGATGCCTTGTATAAGCATTCTCTGGTAGTAAGTTATTCTATACCGCTGACGTGTCTAATGACAGTCCAATCAATAATCAGTGTTAGCCCGTTAGTTTTAGTGTAATGTAACGTGTAGTGTAAACGAAACAGCTGGTAAAATCTAAACTATGGGATCCTATAGAGAAGAAACAGGAGATTAAGTTCCTACTTTATACTTATCAACAAGATTCGTGTATTTATCATTATTTATAAAAGTGTATTCCAATCCATGTCAACAAGCTAAAAAACTAAATCAGCATGTACAACTGGACTCTGGTTTTGTTACAGGCTTCTGATCAAGTGACATTCCTCCACCGGCAGGTTCGAACAACTCAGGTGTTTTTGTCACCTTTCGAACAAGCTCGTCGAAAGCCGTTTGGACTCCTTGTTTCGATTTGGCGCTGGTTTCGATGAACAGCATCCTGTGGCGTCTGGCAAATTGTTGACCTTCATCTTTTGGCACCACTCGGTTCTAGAAAAAGTAGGAACATGCAGTTTTGTATCCATGGCTCTGATCGGAAGTCGATTGTGTGAAGCAATGTACCTTATCGATCTTATTGCCCACCAGCGTTTTAACAATGCCAGGTTTTGTCGAGTAGGTATTCAATTCCTGAAGCCAAGGTTCCAGTTTCTCAGAAGATTGCCGTGAGCTCACGTCATATACCAAAATCACACCTAGAATTATAATGCATGAGAATTCAAGTTATATTGATTAATTGCTTACTTCGGATGTACCATGAGCTCCTCTATAAAAGCTTGGCGTCAAAGTCATGAACCGCTCTTGACCAGCGGTATCCCAAATGGCGAGCCGTACAAGTTTCCCGTCAATGTGAATAGTTTTCACATTGAAGTCCACCCCGATGGTCGCTGGTTGATCCGAATCAAACATCTTGTCCGTGAACCGAAGGAGAATGCTGAAATAGAGAATGGATGAGTTGTGTTTGAATTTGATGGAAAACCTTTGATTGCCTTACCTCGATTTGCCAACGTCTGATTGACCAATAATTAAAATTTTAAATGTATTTGTAACATTTTCCAGAGACTGCATTTTGAAATCTTTGCGTATGCTTGATGTTGTTGTGGTTGGAATGTGTTAGGAATGCGGAATATGTGGTCATGTCTTCAAGTAATTTATTTCTCGCTTTTTGGTTTTTATATCCATTATAAAATTGAAAGCACGTAATTTATCAATGTGCAATTCATTTATAAAAGATGTATTATAGTCGGCCAGAGTGTCCAGAACGATACGATACAGGATGGTTACCGTACCGCAGTAGAAAATACAGAGATTCTTCATAACTTTCAGTATTTCTGCGAGTGGCACGTTCAAATACGAAAAGTGGTTCAAGTCGTTGATTCTCAGGTTTCCATCCTCCATTCGAGCATGGAATTTGATCGGCGTATAGCGAACCAATCGCTCGAATGTTGTAGTTGCTGATTTTGAGACAGTTTTCCATTCTAGCAAGGAGCGGAGCAATATCAATTTTTTGATTAAGCAGTGTATACCAAACTTGTTTCAGTAATGATGGAATTTCACTGAAAAAAAAACAAATTTAACCTCCATAGTTTTATATTGATAAACGCTATCCGGCTTGTGCATTTCGATCGTTTTAGATGAAAAGAAGATTTTAATCCTCGACATCTTGTAAAGTGATTTCGTCCAGTTTTGCTAGTTTATGACGAAGTTCCACGAGACATTCGTTGCAGCTTCTATTAAATCTACTTTTCTTTGTAAAATGACTCTCGCTAAATGATGAGGCTCCGTCAAGCCGTCCAGGGTTATTTCCGGCTCGTTCGGATTGTACTGGTCGGTGGAGAAAGTAATAGGCGTTTCATCGTAGATGCTAGAACCAGTTATATTAATCTAAATTTTGCTCACTAATTTTGCCGTGTGTATTCAGCTTCCTTTTTTGAGACGTCTTCCAGCTTTGATGTCCGTGGAATAAATGTTTCCGCTTTCCTTTACGTCTGGACTTATAATCGCCATAAAACGCTGGTTTACAAAATGCGTAATTCAACGGCTTGAACACGATTTCAAAACGATATTGCGTGCAAATCTGATGCGTAGTTGAAGGAGAAGGGTTGGTATTATATATTATATATTATATATTATATTATAGCGGGGCTCAGTATTTTCCCATAATTTTCCCTTAATTGTCCTACACCAAGCTTTCTCCAGTCAGTCAACAAGTATATGGTCAACAAGCTTTGTCTCCAGTCAGGAATTCTTCGTCCTCATGGCTCAGGTAGTGTGCAGTTTTTATTTCAATGGTGAATTATGTAAAACGTAAATTTTCTACATGCAGGGAATTTTTCCGTCACTCCAGGACATGAGCACTGCTCTGCGAAAGGCGACTTGTGACCGTGTGAGCCAGATTGAAGAATCAAAAAGGTTTAAAAGCAGAATTTAAACGATTGCATTTACAGCTTTCACGGCCCTGTCGCGTTTGTGTGATTCCTCACTTTTACCGGAACGGTACGTGGGTGTGTGTGGGTTCCGTTACTCGCAGTGTGGATGTTCCAGTCTTGGGTTTGGTAGAAATAATACTTGGTATTGTTCGACTTTGGTGGAGGAAAGGAGAAGACCTGGAAACCATCAAACTGCCTTTCACCCGTGCACAAAAGCGTTGGTCTGACGTCTTGGGCGGTGGTAAACGTACCGTTAGTAATGTACAATGCATTGTGGAATTGGAAAAAGATTGTATAATATTGACATGTGGTCAGGACAAGTGCGAGTTCTATATGGGTGAATCGGATATGATTGTTTGGAGAATGTTGCACGAGTTATGGGATGCAGGTTGGCATTCAGATTTGGCCGGATGTATAACGGAAGCATTGGGAATTTTGATGGGGGCGGAAGATAAATTGAGTGAGTAAATTTATTGTAAAAAGGTTGGTACTTGTTGGTAATGATCTTGTAAATGTGATGTAAGATAAAACTTGAAGCCTGAAGTTATTTGTTCATTTCTTTATAAAGCATGAAAGCTAAAACCTGTATCATACATAATATCAATAATAAAAACGTGATATCTTATTACTGTTTACTAAATGCCCATTCACACATCTCAGCATTTTCAATTGCAGGATTTACTTGCATCCATCGTCGAATAGCAGTTGGCACATTAAGTTGTGGGCGCTTGTTCAGCCGTTGAATCCAGCATACGCCACGCCATAGGCGACGTTTCTGTTTCAGCATCTGTTACAAAAATGTAGTTTGGGTTAAGTAGCGTTCTTGGATTTTGATTCTGAAAAATGTTGTGAAAACATTACTTGCCTTTGTCAAGGCTTCATATATGGCGACTGATGACTGGAGTTGAGTTGTGTGGGGCTCGTCGATAAACTGTGGCGCTGTTGAAGTGAGCCGAGAAATTAAATCCGCTGAAGTCCAGTTGCCGGCGGGGAAAGTTATGGCGGTGTCCAAGGTGGAAGTTGACGGCTCGAAGGTTTGATTGATGAGCGGAGGAAGTGGAACCAAAGATGACCGAGTTGACATTATTGGCCCCGCTGTTGAAGTCATGCGAAGTGTGGTCGTAGGTAGTTGTATGGATTGTAGAGGGCGCTTCTGATTTCTCCTCGACTGAAGCTGTTGCTGGAGCTTCTGAGGAGGACGTTATTGTGGTTGTTGAAGGTGTTGTCGAAGTAGTCATAGAGGATTTGACTGTTGGCTCTTTTATGGAGAAGAAAGGTATGGGAGCTTTGAGCGTTGTTGTTGTTGTTGTTGTGTTTCCCGCCACGGTCGAAGTCATAGCTGTCGCCTCCGTTGAAGTCATCATTTCAGCGGGAGCCACTGTTGTTTGGCGCGGGGTTGGAGAAGTCGTCTCCATGATTGCGGTTGACGTTGTTTTTGGTCGTATTGATGTGAATGTTGCAGAAGTTACAGTTGGTCTGGTGAAAGTTACTAGTGTTGACGTGGTAGATGGAACCGTAGGTTCGACCGTATTGTTTGTTGTTGTTGTTGTCAAATTGTTAGAGGAAGCTTCGGGTTTCACCATGGTCGTTCGGTAAGCCTTCATTGTGGTCACAGGTCTTGTTGTCGTCGATTTTTGAGTGGTGGCAGAACGCTGTCGTGGTCGGACCGTTGGAGTCTCATGTTTTACAAACCAAGTCTTTCAAACCTGAAATAGAATTCCAGTTTTTAGAACACATTTCAGCTTTCTCCGTCGTATAAATGAAAATATGCCCAAATTGTCTCACCTTCCAATTGTGTACATTCAGCAACTCGGACAGCTTGAAACAGGAAAGCACCTCGATAACCACGATACGTACACGTTGGAATCCCGGAACGGGAGAGAAAGTACACTTTTTTGTCCAGAATGCAACTTTCACAATTCAAACCATTTGTCAAGCCCAAAAGGGCGAATAAAAAGCACGCGATGAGCATGACTGGAGATTCAGGACTAATGTTTATTTCCTCCGTGAACAACTTTGTACAATACAGTCTGAGCGCTTAAACTAGTTGCAAGTAGCGAGACATTTGAACCAGCTACGCACCACCTTATCATTACGTGCCTTATCGCCTGAGAATAAACTATTAAATATTTTCAATTTGCCGCACGCTACATGTCCAAGAAACAAGACGGCATATTCGCCACATAAGCTGCTCCGTCCCTGAAGGTCTACTTTACTTATATAGCTAAATTTATCCGTAATGTTATATTCACGGGGCGAACGCCCGTATGAACAAAAGAAATAGCTTCGTGTCCCTGTCTTGTATATGCATGCCCAGTGCGTCCCAATCGTCTCATCAAATATGATTCATGCGGGAAGTCGGTCAGCAGTAAATAAATTTCGCGACAACTGATTCCGTGGGATCACGTCAAATGTTTTGATACTTGTCTTCCTCAGTATCACGTATAACATATTTTTCAGCTGTAATGTCGTCGTTATACCAGTATAAAGTTTCTGTGCATATCCATAAGCAGTTTACTGTCATAAATGCCAAAGACGATGGCTGTGAAAGCCTCCGACAGTGGCGCCGAAAATGTTGCTTCTAATTTAACCGAGCCGATAAAATCCTTTGTCTTCCAGATTGCATTCAACTGATTCCCAAAATTAAAACAAAAGATGGTCTTGGTATCCTTAAATGTTGTACGATTAATTGCTGTTTCATCCGTTAAATTTAAGCTGTTCTTGAGATCCAAGTACCCCGTCAAGGTATCACCTGAAGCAAAATTATAATTTTGTGTTTTCACAATTGTTTGATCACATCCCAGAGTACATGTTAATTGTGTGGTATTTAAATGTTGGAAACGGAATGGATTTCTAGACTTGGGCAACAAACAAAATATATTTCGGTAAGCGTCCCTGAAAAAGGTGTTGGACGGACATGTTGTAAGCATCTTTCGGTATACTGACAGACCGCATTACGGTTTGCGTCATGTCGAAAGTGACAGTTTTATGATCAACGACGGATGCAACAGCTTTAAACACCCTCGGGTACAAGGTCACCTTGTTAACTACCAGATACATTTTCTCTATTTTATATTTATAGTTGGCCAACACTGTAGGAGACGTGTCCCTCGCCAGAATAAAAAATCCAGGAGCATGTGTCTCCAGACGTACCCGAAACTGTATTTTATTCGGAAATAGACGATTAATCGTTGAGATATCGGTCAGCAGAGGGCCTTTCACACGTACAGACGCTGATCCTGTAAACCATGTATTCCTGGCTAAAACTTCGGTCTGGTCAATTTCTCCGTTAGTGGATTCCACATAATACAAAGTATTCGAGTCGTTGTTGTTTCGATTCAGTAACTGATACATGTATGCCCTGTAAGCGTATAATCCGTCCGCTGCTAGTAGAGGTCGCTCATTAGCATATATTTGTACTGATTTTATAACACTGTGCAGGACATTGTTCACAGTCACTACAGAAGACTCAGTTAAAGTAGATCCATCGTTATTGTGTAAGCTCAACTTTAGCCTAACTTGCATATTTGGCAAATCCAAGTATAATTGCTCAAGCATTGGTATCTCAAACTCGTAAATGGATGCTCCATCCGACAGACTATTTGTGGGTCGGATGACCAATTCTTCCACTTGCTCGGCTGTTATGTCAATGAGCTGTTGACCTGTTGGTGTAAAGCTTAGCCTCGAGTTATAAATGAGTTTTTCATTCGAAGAGTCGGCTGAGAATTTGCTCTCGTCTTCTATTTGTCTTCCTTTTCCTTGTTTTTTAGCTCCTCGTTTCCCTCCACACTGTGTTTTGCACCGCTTTGGACCGTCTTCTTTTTCATCCCTCCGCCTACCTGTGCTTTCCCAGCTACGGCACGTGGTTTCTTCGTAGCTTTCACCGTTGCTTTCACCGATGCCGTTTTGCCTCCAGTCTGGTTCTTCTGTTTACTCCCCGCTTTCTTCGCTCGTCCTTTCCTTGTCACAGTAGCCTTTTTACGGTCCGAAACGCTACGTGAAATTGACACTGCAAAGTCTCTTTTTGCCTGTCCGAAAATGCTAGATTGCGCCATAGGTTTCAGAGTGCATTCATCTTCAAAGCAGACGACTTCTCGGGACATGTTGCCACTGCAACGAATTGATGATAACTAAAGTTATTCGAGCTTGTCACTGCCTTTTATTGGTCGAACTTTAAGTTCCACATCAACAGGGTAGCCACGAAAATTAACCTCTTTGCCGAGCTCATCCATAATGGATATTCCCAACTGATAGAATACACCTTCAAGTGCTGGCAGCCACTCAGGTTCTACAAAATTCTCCATCACCAATTGCTCCTCAGACGGAGGCAGGAACGTTCGCAAACCTGGTAAAAGCCACCTCTTGTACTGATACGGCTTGACAATGTTGCAGTGCACAGTAAACATTGGTGACGGATGATCTAAATGAGTGTGTATAAATACACGACGACTTTCTCCTCTTCTTAATTCGATTTCCCCGATACCGAACAATGCTGTAAGATGGTGGTCGAAAGATATTTTTACATTGTGATCTTCGGACAGGAGCCTCAAGTCGTCGAATTCAGTGTATTCAATTGTAATTCCGTAATCCATAAATTACAAATTGATATTAATGAAGCGTAAGTATGCGTTAAAGGCTCGGGTATGTCAACTGCTGTTTCAAAATGGGGGAACGACGCTTCCCATGTCATTTTGGTTGAACGATCGATTGCCGTAAACGCTTCAGCGTCGGCAGAAATTTGTGCACGGCTGATCCCCGGTGGAAAATACTCTGCTCAAATCCAAGGGCTGAGGCAAGAGCTGCGTCGATGGTTACGTCTTTGAGTAGGTCATTATGAACTTCCACATTTAACGTTACGCCGTCGGGAAGGTACAGCATGACAAACCGGAAGGACATGCGTTTTGACCGAAATCTGTTGTTTAGTTTTGTTAGCAATTCTGAAATGTCATCCTTTCACGGAGAAAAGTTACTTTCTCCTGACGCGAGTCGTCAAATTTTAAGAATATACTGCCCGTTTTATCATTGAAGAACAACCGTGGATGTTTTATTGAATAGTACGTTAAACTGGATAAACACACTTCACATTCACTTAGAACGAGAGGTCTTAACAAATTGGAACTGAACCGTGAGCCACTATTCTGCGGATAATCCGCTCTAAAATCTCTACTCCGAATTCTAATTGTCTCCATCGTCCACTTTTTGTAGATCAAATTCGTAGAACCTCCCTCTTACACCTGCCACCTCGAAGGTCAGCGGTACACTATTGTATATTTTCGATATCCTAAATATTCACGAGACCATGGACCCATGTACGATTTTTGAAATCCGCTCAATTTCACCTTACTCAGCCTCACATAGTCGCCGAGAGAAAGTTTTGTTCGTTGAGGCGGAGCTTCAATCATGCTCTTGTACATTTTGTTCCAAATTTCCGAAGTATTCTTGTCTGTAATATCTATTGGACGGACTCCAGTTGTCGTATGTACGGTTGCATTGATTGATTTCGCAATGTCCTGCAGGTACGGTACCCACACCTTGTTTCCGTGCGTGTGCCAAATTTTAGCAACTTTCTCCATCACAGTCCTAATGGCTCTAAAACATATTTACATGCGTAAAGTTAATATTGTACAACACAGAGCATATGCATATTCATACCTTTCAGCAGGGGCAACTTTCACCACAGAGTGGGAGTGATACAGCGTTATATTATGCTTATCAAGGACTGCTTTCACCAGCGAATTCCTTATCTCCTTCCCGCGATCAAAAAACAGATAACGCGGCGATTGTCCCGCTTCTTTGATGATGGATTCGAGAGCCTTCGCCATTTCTCTTCCACCCTTATCCTTCAGAGGGCGTAAGTACAGTAGTTTTGAAAATCCACAGACAATTAGGAGGAAGTAGGCCATATTCTTGTTACCTCTCTTCTTAGCATACTGAGTTAAGACTTTTACATCACCACACCACGTGTAGTGTTTATAGTAGAAGACCATTTTTCTCCTTGAAAAGTTTCTGCGAGCCGGTTTGAATAGGCTATGCTCCTCCAGTCCCGACAGAATCCGTTGTACTTTTATTGCTCCACCTAACCGATGATGTTTAATGAGATTCGCAGCCCCTCCCAGAGTACCCGGCTCCTAGGGCTCCGTGTAGAGTTTAGCTATTCTCATGTCTTCCGACATTTCGTCATTAGTTTCAGAAAAGTTGTCGAGAACAAGTTCTTGGGCATATTCACCTTCCCGTCCGCTTCGACATACTGCTTAAGACCGGGATAATTGCAGTTTTTCATGTAGCCACTACTTGAAGATACAGAGATGAGGTCGACAATATTGGAGTCGATAATATTTTTGCCTTTATATGTAATTGATCCGTTTGTATTAATCGATAAATCAGAATTATTCCCCAAGATCTGTAATATAATACGCCATTTTGACTGAAGACGTTTAGGCATCAACTGAACAAAATCCACTTTCACTTCTTTCTCCCGCTCACTTTGGACCGTCTTGGACCCTGCAAGAAACTTGTACTTCTTCTCCGACACTAAAAAGAATACTTTAGCCATTTGCGCATAGACATTCGGCTACTTTCAAACCAAATCCTTCATGTAATATGGTTGCTATGATTCGACGAAGAAATTTGAAATGCCTAATCAGGAACGTAATCACCGCTGCAACACTAGCGTTTTTTTCTTACTGAATCGCAACGTTTCTTTATGTTCTTATGTCTTACCTCAACAACTGCTTTTCCTTCCTTGTATGTGGAAGCGTTGTAATATCCTGGAAACACTGCAACAAAAGCCGCACGCTATCAGCGTCGAGTCCTGCAATGAATTTCTTAAAATCCTTGACAGTTTGTATATCAAGCACCTTCAACAACAAGTCCTTCTTAGTCATGGTGCTGTAAACACCAGATTATCCTCCGTATCTGATGGAATGATAAAATTGCGATAACGAACTTTTTCCGGTGTGCCGAATTGTAAATCCGTTACGAATATGCCGTGCTCTCGCTCTTGTGTGGAAATTCGATATCCCTCTTGTATAAATTTACTATTGCCTGGGCACATTTGCTGGGCAATGTATCTTATGGAGGAACGGTCCTTGGGGCTGTCGTAGAAAATGCAGATTTTAGAGTTATCCAATAATATTTTGGTATTCTTATGGAAAGTACGTTGCAGTGTCAAGATTAAATTAATGTTCAGGTGATGCACGCCACGTACAAAGAGATCCACGAGTTTTGAATGAGAATGTTTGTTTTCCAAATTGGTGATTTGATCATCAATAACGATTAAAGCGTTCTCAGAAATATGTTCGAGGCCTTCATCAAGAGTCTCAACCAGAATCACACCCTCCCGCTGACTTATATCGACCAACTGTTGATTCAGCCGATAATAAAGAAAAATTATTTTTGTGACAGGCTCTGTAAAGTATTTATGTCTATTTACGAGGATTTCAAAGATTTTAAAAGTTTTTCCGGCCTGCGAAGGACCTAGGAATACCACCAAACTTGGAGATCGGAATCTGGAATTATGTGTCAGTTCCATGACATTCAAAATCCGAATGAATCTCAATGAGTGAAAGCAAGACTTTTTACTCCAAAATCAAATCTGACACACTACACTCTCTTCCTCCAGTCTGGTGCGTTTAGCTGCAGCAATCTACAAGTTACTTGAGACCTACAAACACTTTACTGTTTAAATATCCCTCCAAAAGTGACTTGTGACCGAATGGGATCGTATCATACTTATTGACTAGGAAAGCTTTTAACATTAATGAGGAGAGACCCACTTTGGTCTGTCTAATTATGTACAATTTGTGGTCTTTTGATCGCATGCTTCTTTGTTCTACCCGACCCACCCCACCATTTTCAAGGACATGCACGAAGTGATCAAATTTAAGCCGCTGAATCAGATACCGCTTAACTCCCTTACACTAGGTTTTCTCGAAATTATCGAAGAACCTCAACGAATATGACTTGGACTCCCAGACAGAATGAGTCTGTATCGCCTATTGAAAGTCGATCGTTGAAATTTTTAACACACACCAAATGTAATTTTTCAATCTTCTCGCTCACCATATAGAAGACGGACGTGCCTTTCTCTCCATATCCCATTCTTTAGTTTATTATAGAAAAGGTCCCCCATCGCCACCTTCGATTTCCAGAGGACGCTCCACCCGATAATCGTCTGAATTAAATATTAACATCATATGTTGATCTGTATAAATTGTTGAAAGTGGAGAAACGTACCGGAAAATCATACTTGACACACGACTTCTTCGACGTAACAACCGTAATAGTCTTCGTGACTTGCTGAAGCGACAAAAACATTGGCTTCGACGTTGCCCTTACCACTTCAGCGGGTGAGCGGCAAATTTCAACTTCGTGTCTTCTTGTTATGTCGAAAAGACTGTAGCCATAGACGTGATTACTCATATTCTGCGGGGAAAGCCGACATGTAATCATCGGGAGAAAGAATTTTTAACGTTCCAGCACTTACCTTGAATAATTGTTTGGAGACCGCGTCCGTGCTTCGCGCCCTTCTTTCCAAATTACCTCGTATGTAACCGGCAAATATATCAGATTCTTGAAACTTGTAAGCAACATGCAACTTATCAATTACGCAGCCAAGAGCTAGTGCGTATGCCACGTAATCGCTATGAACGTATCATCGATGAAACCTCTCCACCGGGAAAAAAGACATTACGAGCCTTGTTGAACGAGGAAACGCCGATCCGTAATTCAGAGTCGCTTGTTCAAGTTGATAATCGCTGACGTCCACTTCGTCAATGTACAAGAATTGTGGGAATGGTGGATAGTCTGATAAATCGTCTTGGAGAAAGTCGGGGGACATGTGCATCAAATGTCAAAACTACAGTCTGCCAAAAAGGCAGAGATACGACTTTCACTAACCACTCAAGAAAACAAGAATCGAAATTCAAATTTCACACTCAAAACTTCCGAATTGAAGCTTGGTGAGAATGGAATGATTGGATGTGGATTTCTAATCGAAATTGCATTCGCACAAAGCTTTCACTTGGAAGTTTTGAGTGTGA
>JAQGBJ010001623.1:0-21640 GCA_034698345.1 Sphaeridia pumilis
GGGTGTCCTTCGAACTCGCCCAATTTGTGGAAGGTGACTCCGATGGCGATTGCGTTCCTCAAGGGACATATGGGACTGGTTGAGTTGTTGCTGGAGCAGACTGATATCGATGTCAACTATGTTGTGGATGACCAAGGTTCGTTGTTGGTATAATTTCAGAAAGTTCTAGAAGTTCAACTGTGTTTTAAACAACTTTGTGGACTCCAGGTTCAACTTTGCTTCTGAAGGCTTGCCAAACAAAGCCTTGCAAATCTTCGTTGGATAGCATCAAGTTTTTGTTGGAGGAGACCAAGGCCGATTGTACAATCACGAATATAGAAAATAGGAATTGTGTAAGTTGAATCCAAGAGTTAGACTAAATAGAAAGGTCATGTTGATGCTTAATTTTGCTTGGTTTTTGCAGCTCCATCTGTTGATCCAATCAGTAGCGACTGTGGACTTGGACCATGAACCAGAGGTTAGAAGTCATAGAATTTTTGTAAAAACTCCCGGGTTTTGCCACATTTCTAAGTGTTTTTGATGTAGGTCTGCAAGTACTTGTTTGAAACGATCGACATACTCCTCGCCCACGGCTGCAGCATTTGGATCGAAGACACCAGCAACCTCAGCCCGTTTTTGCTCGCTGTTAAAAGCGGGAAATTCGAACTCGTCCAGTCAAAATTTCTACCCCTGAAGGTGGCTCCTGCGAACCTCAACCCACTGACACCTCATGGCCAAGAGTTTATGTACTTGTTGGTGAAACAAGCCTATCATACCAAATGCCTCCCTTTGTTGAAAGCGGTTGCGAAAATGTCCGGGATGCTCGACGTCCTAATTCTAATGGCCCATTTCTACAACAAAGAAGGACTGACGCCACTTTTGTACTTCTTCAAAGAGCATCAACGTCAACACCAACCTGTGGCAGAAACCGCCCTGATAGCGTTTTTGAAGTACTTGCTGGATACATTGAATTCAGACGTTAACGCCATCTACAAAGGCGACAAGAACAATGTCTACAATGTGCTTCACGCTGTTCTCAAGTGCAGCCAAGCTGAATCGTACTTGAAGTTGATTCTGGCGAAGAAACCAGACTTGGAATACCGTCAACTGCCCGATGGAAAAACAGTGTTGGCTGAAGCTGTCGAAGGTTCGAAGCTCACCATTGCTCGAATACTGATTTATGCTGGAGCAGACGTCCGAGCCTTTTGTGGATCCAAAGACAAACTGGAGCCATTGCTGTACTACGTTGCTAATTTCCAAAATCGAAGTACTTATGAACTGCTCCCAACGCTCATTGCCAAGGGTTCTGATCCCCACTACATTGATCCGACGACGGGTCGATCGCTACTCCATCTGGTGGCCTCAGCTCCCGACAGTACTCGGTGTATACGGTACACAAATCTGTTATTTCAATGTGGGCTTAGTGCTGAAGCCACAGATAACGAAGGGAGAACTCCGCTCCATATTGCGATTGGGAAGAGGACTGGATCAGCGGATTGTTTCTACGACATTGAAGACCTGCTCGTGGAAACTTGCCCAACGGTCCTGGCGAAGGCTGACAAGTCCAAGAGGCTCCCGCTTCACTACGCCTTTATCAATGCTACGAATCACAGCGACACATCATTCATGGACCCCATTGAACTGGTCAGCTTCTTGGTTCGAGCAATGAAGGCCAACAATATGGCAGAACATATTGGATCCAAGGACAAGTTTGGTCGAAGTCCACTTCATTACGCGGCGATGCGAGGAGCTACAATAAGTTGCGCGCTGCTTCTGGGCGAAGTACCAGAGTTGCTGGAGGCCAAGGATGTCAATGGGAATACGCCGATGGGGTTGGCAGTTCGAGGTCGTCATGAAGGATGCAGTCTGCAGTTCCAGCAAATGGGCTCAGACTTCTTGGCTGAGGTTCATCCGGATTCCAAGAAGAAGACGATCAAGGTTACGAAAAAGGACGAAGTTGAATGGGTGGTTCGAAGTAACGCTGACCGCATCAAAGTTACTGAAGTTCAACCGCCAGTGTTTTCAGTACTTGAAACTGTTGTCAAGAATGACTGGCAAGGAATCCTGTACCTGATGCTGGAAAAACTGGACCAAAGCGGAAAAACTGGAGTTGGTCCGGGCGTTCAGGCTGCAGTAAAGACTGGGAGTTTGACACTGGCCAAGAAGCTGTTGAGAAGGATCAAGAAGAATGAAGATTTGAAGGTGGATCCAAAAATTGGGACCTTGTTCCATTTACTAGCGTTGAATTTGAAGGAGATGTCGAATCCGAGTCTTGTTAAGGACATTGTTGACGAGCTGTTTGAACGAGGGATTGATTTGGGTGTCAAGGACAGAGATGGCGTTACTGCTCTGATCCATGCTTGCGTTCAACGAGATGAGCACGTGGCAGGGCTGTTTTGGAAGTACATTTCCGAGTCTCCTGATATGGTCCGGAGGGCCTTGACAGAAGTCGATGTTTTTGGGAGGACACCGGCGTTGGCGCTGTTTTGGAACCTGGAAACACTGTCTTCTGGCTGCCGAAGTTTGTTCGAAGCCTTTTGTCGGCGAGGCGGTAGCCCGGATTCGACTTGCGCTTTTCCAGTGATTCTCGAAGACCTTCCAGGGTTGGGCTGTTCAAGCTTGAACAAAGAGAAGGCGGCGGCTTTTGTAGATCGCCCACAGATGACACCACTGATTTACTCGGTTTTGGCAGAGAATTTTGGTAACGTCAAATGGCTTCTGGATCACGTGGATGTTAATGCAGCGGATTCCATGGGACTGAGTGCTTTGATGCACGTTTTCAAAACGGTAAGCAGCTTAAAAAACATATTTTTTGAAGTCACTTGAATTGACCGAATTTCTCGACTATTTCAGAACGATATAAAAATGCTGAAAACACTGTTGAACCACAAAAACTATAAGCCAGCTGAAGATCCACTGCCTTTCCACGAAAAATTCGTGAGTATCTTCCAGCGTTCTACCAAGAAGGCGCTGACTCATGGAACCAAGCTTGACCTTTCTGTTCGCGACAACCAATCACAGTCATTCCTCCACCACGTGCTCCGCCCATCAGCTTTGAACTTCACGTACAACAACGCTGGAGTACTCTTGTCGCTGCTAGAGCCGCTGAAGTCATTCCCGTCTCAGCAGGACTTTGAAAAACTGTTGAGTGCCGCCAAGGCCACAGGCAACGTGCAAATCTACAGAGCTTTTCAAATGTATTCGGGAGTTTCGAAATCCAAGCTTGTGAAGCCTACAACTGTTTTGGACGAGAGTTCTGATTTTGTTAGGATAACAACCCCTGGACTTGTGTCCTTTGAAGTTGACTACGAATCTGATTATGAAGCCATGCGAAACAAGATTTTGGAAGAAACCGCTAAAGTGGATAGACCGAGGCCTGTGGATACGCTAGTCTCAGATCATGGGAAGTTTGAAGTTGTGCTGAGTCCAGAAGACGGCGTGGCGTTCGATGTGGTTATGACTCAAGTGGACCTGAACTATGGGTCCTTCGGCCTCTACAACTTTTACAAGATGCAGTTGGTAAAGCAGCCCAAAGGAAAAGAGTTGATTATACTGTTCACTAGATGGGGCCGCGTTGGCGAAGTTGGTCAGTATCAACAAACGCCGTTTGCCACCATCGAAGAAGGCATTAAAGAGTTCCAGTCCATCTTTAGAGCCAAGTCTGGAAACGACTGGTCTTTGATGAAGTCTGAGCTGAGCGGCTCAGGTCCTGGACTTGTCAGCCATCCGAAGAAGTATACGGTGATCACCAAGAACCTGAAAAAGGGCGGAGTGGACGAAGTGGAAGTCAAGATTGATTTCAAACAGCTGGAGAAGGTCAGCAAGGAGGTTAGGAGCCAGTTGCCGGGGCCTGTTTTCAAACTGGTGAAGCACTTGAGTTTAAAGAGTTGCTCGAATGAGATGTTGAGTGGAAGCGACCATCACATGCTGCCTTTTGGTGTTTTGGATTCTCAGGCGATCACCAGAGGTACTTTTATCAAAAATTATAGAAGGTTTGAATTTGCAACTATTATATTTTTGGTTTGGATTTCAGGCGAGCAACTGATAGCGCATATTAAGAAGCTCATCAAAGACAGAAGTGGCTGCCAAAGAGAGCAGGAGCAGGCAATTGTGGAAAACATTGTCAAAGTCAGTACAGAGTACTTCACACTGATCCCGGTTCACGGCTACCAAACTGAAAAAATCTGCGCTATTTTTCAAGACCATGATGTCACAAAGCAGGAACGATTTCTAGCTGACTTAGCCCATATCGGCGTAGCGTTCAAAATGCTGCTAGGAGCTCAGAAGTGGGCGCTGGACTCAAGCGTCCCGAAGTCGCCCATCGACTACATGTTCTCGGCTCTGAGGACCCGAATGGAGCTGATGGATCCTGAGGAAGAAGAGGCACAAATTATTTTGAGCTATGTTCAGAATACCAAGTCGTCATATGCGAGCGTCAAGAACATTTTCAGAATCGAAAGAGAGTCTGATGAGCGGACTCAGGAGCTGAGGACCAAAATTGGCAACAGGTGGCTCTTGTGGCACGGGACGAAGGATGTGAATCTGTTGTCCATTTTGAGAAGAGGGCTTCAGTTGGCTCCTATTGGAGCTCAGCTTCAAGGGCATTTGTTTGGGAAGGTGAGAAACTGCTGATTGGTTCTGTATAGTATTTTCTTGAGTTTTGGCTAATTGAAGTTTTCGTTTAGGGAATTTACTTTGCGGACATGTTCAAAAAAAGCGAAGGCTACTGCAGTGGCAAAACTGCGGATAAATTCATGTTGCTTTGTGATGTCGCCCTTGGGAATGCTTGTCCTATTAGGCTGGATTCAACCGAAGGAGAGACTACGCCACTGCCTGCTAATTACGATTCCTTGGTGACTTCAGACAGTCAGTATGAGCCTGACCCGAGGTTGAGCATCTGCTACAAAGGTGAGTCTAACCGTTGTTGAAGTACTGATCGAGATATCCTTGGTAGCTTGGTGAGAATAACATTGCGAATTTCTACAGGTCGAACAGTGTCACTGGGATCGGAAGTACTTCGAACACCCGCCGAGGAAACGAACCGTTATTATGGACTCCATCACAAAGAATACATTGTTTTCAACCCGGATCAAGTCAGAATCAAATATTTAGTCCAATACCAATATTAGTTGTGTTACAAAACCTTGTATAAAAAATAAACCGGAGATCCGGTGTGAAGAGGTAGCTTTAGTCTATGTGGAGTAAGATTATGACCTTACGTCCATCTGGCCGTCTGACCTTCCCGTGTCCATCGACCGGGAATATCATTGCCACTATCATGTCCGCCCGTCCTTCCAGCGTTATGGAATGAGGACATCAGCCTTTTGTCAATCTTGCCGTCTGACCTTCACTGGTCCGTGACCTCAACCTTACGTCAATCTGACCGTCTGACCTTCTCTTGTCCGTCGACTATAAGTTTGCCGTGTCAGTCAGTCTGTCACGTTTGAGGAGTGGACGGACAAGACAGGCGGACGGACAGACGGACGGACGGACAGACGGACGGACAGACGGACGGACAGACGGACAGACAGACAGACAGACGGACAGACAGACGGACGGACGGACATGACAAACTTATAAGGTAGCTAAAGCTACCTAATAAACTGAATTCTACCGGAGGCCGTTACGTTAATTCGATGAAAGCAAACAAAAATGGGACTAACGGTGAACGTGGTTAGAATCTCAATGCTGCGTTGTTGCAACTTCTGCAACTAGAAAGACAAAAGCCCTGTAGTCCGTCCCGTATGTGTATTTAATTCTCAAGACTGGAGTAAGGTCTAGGATTTAGGGCTAACGGGAGTTCTGGTTAGAAAAGTTTGGTAAACAAAATCCTATTTGTTGATTCGTGGAGTGTGTGTGAATGTCAAAGTTTGCTAAAAAAGTAACTCTCTAAAATCAAGGTTCCGCTGCCTCAAGGAGTGACAATGCAAGAATCTTGATTCAACTTTATGGTTTGTATCTAATGGCAATGGCCTAAAGAAAGCTGGTTTACCATGTTGATGAAAGATGTACTTGAAGACGCTTCAGCATCAAGTCTCCGGTAAAATTTTAACTGATGGACATGAAATATTTTTATAAGAATGTTTCCTCTAATTACCAAATAATACGGCAAACCTAACTGCGGCAAATATTTCATCCTGTAACATCAATTTGTGTCAATTTCAAAATCTATACATCTACATCAATTTCCTGGACTCCTAAATTTCCCAAACATCTATTTTCATCTCTTCTTGCACTCTATATGTCGCACTATCCAAATTCCAATAGAAATTCACATCATCAAAGTGCTATGCGGCTTTCCGGAGAAATCTGTTGGGAAATCATTCCATTTCAAAATTTCCGCCAATATGATACAAATCCTCCAGTCTTCATCTCGGTTTACCAATGCAGTCCCTGTCAACTGACCTACATCCATCTACTGATACCAAAATACATCTCGCTCATTGGAATTGAACCGACAACTTTGCGAAAGTCTCTTCATCAGTACCGCATCCTTTCGATATTGTTCTATTGTGGCTGCGGCTTCTTCGGCGAACCTCAGAATAAATACCCAGTATTCCAGAGTCTATACTGTTGGACACCCAGAAGCCTTTCTTGCATAATAATCACGACTTTCTGAGGTCTGAGGTTATCATCATATGGAAAGACACTCGACCAAACTAAACCGGAACAGGACATGCCGTACATCCCAACGACTTCCGTTTGCTAGAAACAATAGACAGAGCCAATAGAAATTCTTATATTCCAGGTCGAATACATGTCTCTACTCTTTTGAACTCTGTTAACGTCGACCATCTGCAAAAGAATATTCCTTCAGATTGAAATTGATAGCTCTCGAAGCTAAGCTCACAAGTTGTCGAATTTGCTGGGCTTCCATGAATAATTTGCGGTGACTTGTAAGAACAAATTGCTTGTGAAGTGCTACGTTTTTTAATGATTCAAATTATGCGGCACAAGAAACATGCGAATATTCCACCTGCTCTTCTCACTGACTTTTCGAGCTCCTAACGTTGATTGCATTAAACACGTGTAGGCTTCAGTTACTCTTGCTCACCTTCAAGCTCCGCCATAAATCAATCACGTTAGAACAACGTGAGTCTATCGAGTATGAAAATTTCCTGGGACCAAATACGCTATGCGTCGATAGAGAGAAAAGGAGCGCTAGCGAAATGTAGAGAGAAAGCACAGGCAAGATATAATGATTACATACATGATGGAGAGGGGCGATGGCGAGATTAATTTCCCTGGGAATTGACAGAGAAAAATACAAGTTGATATCATTTTCCATTTCTCTTGTATAATCTTATCAGTCGGCAAAAGCACGACCGACCATCAATCGAACACACGTCTGGCGGTTTCCGCATACAATTTTGTAGCAGAAAACTTGCTCAATTTTCTTTTTCAGGTTCTATCTGAACCTTTTGGGAAACTATCATCTTCTATAACCGATCCCATCAGAAAATTGAGATATTTTTGGGCGAGTGAAAGTGTATTACACGAGCAGCGGTACCTTTGGAAACAAATTATCGAAACGCAAAATGCTTCATTCAAAAGCATTCAATATCGCAACGATGTCTCGGTTTCTTCTTCTATCGGCTCGTGTGTGTGAATACTGAATAAAACACGCAGTAGAGAAATGAACTGCACAACATTGCAGCAATAGTAGTAGTAGAATTGGAAATGAGGCTGAAATACAGGTGCTTTTGGGAAACACCGTTATCCATGTGCTGCGGTCGTTGATAGTTTCTAGAGGACTGCTATTTTTGCAATGGACATATCGTGCCATCCTTCTAGTTTACAAGTGCCCAGTCACGATATATTGTTCGAAAACACGAAATGTGTCATGATTCGAGTACCTATGGCCGGTATTGATACCTACCGACGCTACGAGCGTTGCAATAGGTGGGAAATCGAACGAAATGAGTATCAGGCCATCGATATCTTCAGTTGCGTAAATTAACATTGCCACGGCAAAATTTGCAATAAATCAGGATATTCTCTCAAAAAAACTTACCAAATTAAACAAGATAGAGTTGTAAAAAATTTCCTCAACTTTAACAAGTTGCACCAACTAAAATTCGAAAACTTTCATGTCCTTTGAAGAACCTGAAGCAGAAAAATTCAAGGATTGATCGGTTGAAAAGAGAGGGAGAAATTGGAAAGTGATATGAAATGTAACTGATGGAACAATTTAGTCAGTCAATTCATTCTGAATGAATGTTTATTTCTCAATTGGATGAAATTGGAGGCAGTGCGGCATGAGATGGAAATGTTTTCAATTTTATATAGTACTTTTCTAAAGCAAATTTATTGAATTTACGAGCGCCAATTTTGAAATTTTGCATCAAGGTTTTTCATATTGAGACTGACCTTGTAAATCGGTCACTTTTGGAGAATGCAATACAAAATTGGGCATGAACAAAACGAGAAAAATTAAATCCCGTTATGTAGATTCCGGAATAAAAAGTAGGTTATAAAATTTCGGAATCTTGTTTATGAGCTGAATTTTATAAAGTTGTGCCGAAATCCGATTTCCTCCATTGATATATTTTTGGCCGGAGCCCTCTTGGGAACTTTGTATCTACCAAGAGTTTTTGTCTTGATCGTATTTCTCCGCCAATCGATTTCCTTCGCATTGATTGCAGTCGTCATTGATGTCGTGTCATACCTAGAAACAGTCTCATCGATGAAGAGTTGGGCTGTTCCAACTAATCGCGTTCGAGGTTATGCGGCAACTTTACCGTTTGGGCTTGTGCGTTCTTCTTTCGTAATTCAGTCCGCCTATTCTTGTTGTTATGTCGTGTCCAACTTGCACTTCCAACGGTCAAAGGGTGGACACTGATGGTGAAATACTTGCTGTTTTCCCCGTTTGTCAACATATGTTTCTTCAATAACTGTTTATTATTCCACGGAATTTTGCCATCAAGCTGTACGTGTTCTTGGCACTTTTATAGCGAACGACAATGTCGTGTTTGTGGCCTGCGTTATTCCAGCAATAAAACTTTTCGTATGCAAGAAAAAGGGTCGTCTATGTCAACTTTGTAACGATGGTTGTTCGTTGGCACAGTTAAGTTTGCTCTTACGCCTACAACGTTCCTGAGTTGACAAAAGAGAATATTTTCTGAAGGAAAGAAGAACGGAAATACGCACAGTATATTTGGCTACCAAAAGCGTAGGTCGATCAATCGTTGGTATGAGTGGAGAAAGCATACCTGTATTTATAGGCACACGCATAAAACCGCAAGTCTATTTTCGGAGAATTTCTGGCAGGTGTTTCTACATGTTTTACTTGTGGTGTAGTATATGTGAATGCATTAATTTTATCCGAAATATGGCTCATCCACATGTTTGTATAACGTATGTAAATATGCGGACAATTTTATTTTGGCAGTTATGACTCATTGTGGCCTCAACAGTGTTATCAAGCAAACCAGCAATTTTACCGGCAAATTTCACGTTCGATAGGAATAACTTTACCGCAACGTACTTCGCTTCCGGCGTGTAGATAAATCCTGTGTTGCTTGACTATTTTAGTTTTGAGCTTCAGGTGACAAACTCAAGTTTTGAGCTATAACGACGTCAGCATCGCTTTCGAAAGCCTCGCCACATGATTTCCGGCAGATAAGCTTTAACCATCAGCAGGAAGTCGAAAATGGAGATACATGGTCTAGGCATTACCGGGGTTTGAAAACTGCCTTCAAAAAATTATTCCGCTAGGTGGCACTTCTCCAAATAAACTTCAAAGCGACTAATCAAAAATCTCACCATGGCAGCAACAAATAACTTGAAAAACTTCAAAAGTGACCTTGGAAACAAAACTTTTGCCAGTTTGTCAACAACAGCTGGAAAGCTAATTCAACCGGCTGACGACCTGCTAAAAGCTATTACTGGAAATCGTAGAGCCAGTTTCCTTGACGCAAGAAAGAGTTGGCAAACTGTGTAGAGGTTATCAGCAAAATTTTCAAACTCGCTGCTGCCTCCCATTATGTCACCATGATTCTATCAGAAATTCACGAATGCAAAATGCCCGTACCTTTTTGATCGATGTTGATCGAAGCGGAAATTGGGGACCATATGCCGGAATAATTTACAGCTTGAGTTCACACAAAGTTGCTAGTTTCTCCGCCCAAACCTGGAGTTTGTTGGTCCCATAATGATAAAATTATTGTCAAAGTCTATGCTCGTCGAACCAAACTTGATCATAATGTACTTAGGACATTGTTCGCTTCTGACCTCCCGACATATGTCTCCTAATGGACTTTTAAGTTTTGCAAGTGTTTGCTGGCGGCAAAGTATTCTTCGTCCAGTCACGTACTGACGTATGCACTTCGAGGTCACAGAAACCGTATGGGACCATCTAAACTTAATTTAAAATTCTATAAATTTGGATCTAGATGTTCTTCGAGGTTACATAAATTGAACACTCGGCTATATAATTTCCTCCTTTCTTCATTTACTCCAAAGTGCCGTCCCCAGTCCATTAATCCACCTACGTGATTGACCAAGCCAGGAATAATTTTCCCATTCAGGTCAGTCTCGGTGACCTCGCAATATACGTCTTCCTATGACATCTCTTCGATGTTCAAGTCTCTCTGGGCTCATTTACTTGTCCAAAAAGCTCCCAAGAGAGCTGGCGAGGTGTGGGCAAAGTGGTACTTCTCGTAGCCGCTACCGCTTACACAAAATAACGCTTGCCACATTTTTTAGCCGGAGTTTATGCAAGTAGATTCCGAAACCGTAGTTCGTCCTATTGTCTCTGGACGTATATTTTTCAAGCGTTTTACTACCTTGTTTTTTATCACCTCACAGTCTCATTTAAAATTAAAACGGACTGACTCAGACAAGGCTAAAAAGTGCACTTGTTTTCTGACCAACTGTGATAACGTAATTGAAAAACTTTTTGGCGGGTAAAAGCTCAGCTCTACCAAAAAACAGCAACGCTTCGCGTCCTTCTAACCCAGCTTTAAGCTCCTCGAAAAACTTTGCCGCCTTTTGCTTAACCGAGTGAAGAATGGTGTGCTGACACTTTTTCATGCGCCTTGAAAATACATGCAAAGCTCTACACTATGTGCACACAAATTTTTGTTTACACAAGAAACTCAAGCAACGCCTCCGAGAAAGTCTGTCCTGGGCTATTATATTTCAAAACATGTTCATTAGACGGAACCAAAAAACGTTGCTACAAAAACGGGCAAAAGATAAGCTTTTGCGATGGGCGGATCCTTTGATATCCATTCGACGTTATACTACAGTCTTTGTCAATCTCTGCGTCCGTTTCTACATTTTGTCTTGAGGTTTTGTAACTTTTCTCTTTTGCGGTGTTGTTGGTGGTTGTGGGCGGCGACAAATACAAAGTGACTGGTGCTGTCTTTTTGGTTACTTTGGAAACGATGGCCTGAGACAGCTTTTCTCTTATGTTCGTGCATAAAGCTGTGATCTACTTGGAGGCGACCTTCCTGCTGGGCCGTAATGGCAAAAGCTTGTAGTGCCGCCACTGAAACGACAACGATCAACCAAAGTAAGTAACGAGGTAACGACGAAAGAATGATGGCCGACAGCGGAAGAACATGAGAAGAAGAAGCCGCCCTCGTAATCAATAGAGTTCACCTTCCTTACTTCCCCATAAGCCTTTTTCCCTTTGACTTTGTTGAGGAAATTCAATCCGGTCGTATAGCTCAAGAAAAAAGAAAAGAGACACGTCCATGTCACACATACACACGTTGCCTGTCCCGCTTGAGACCAAAGCTGCCTCATGGAACAGCTAATGTTGGTTAATGGACTTTGATCAAGCGGGAAATTGGTGAAAGCACTGCTCGTTATTCGGTTGGTTTGGGAAGCTTACCGAGTTAGAACTGTTAATGAGAGAAATGTTGATATCATTTGCAGTCTCTGTGATTATTTTTACTTTGAAATATTTCGTCAACCGAAAACATGGATTAAGTTATAACCGCAGGTGGAAACGTGCCGTGGATTAACGCCGCCACAAGACACTATGTTTAGACAACGAATGACAAATGAGCTGCTTTTCGGCCTTTAGTAAGATAGAAGAAAATATATAAGACAACATTTTTGGACGTCTGTTTAACTCAGCTTTTATCCGGATATTTTGCCAATTAATAATTCAGTAAGCTAGCTCATCTATTATTCTTTTCTTCTGGGAGGAAAGCGTCCAGGAGAGGTTACGATGCTTTCAGTTTAACGCCAAAAACATACGCTGTCAGCCTAGCTCGCCTCGGAATATTTTAGAAGCTGGGCCTGACTGACTGAGAGGTTAGAATTTACAACGTGGAGAACAGGTGCAGTTTTAGCAAAACAAACAACTTCAACAACAGGAAACATGAAATAGGACTCAGCGGTGGCAATTTCCTATCAAGGGCAGACAGAATACTACTGGTCGATTGACTGAGGGCTGGGGAGAAATACAACGACTATGTTCTAACGCTAGAATTTTCAACAAGAGAAACAAGACGTTAAGTGCCGTTATGATAAAGAGTTATTATGGGCTAACGAGTACTTTCACGAGGGTCAGCCCATTCAAGGCAGAGACTCTGTAACGAATACCGAGCAATAGCCGCTATTAGAAACAGTAGTATATTTATTTTAATAAGAAATATATTCCAGTTCATGCCGAGTTGAATTCTCCAGTGGCCGGCTTTACGGCGTAAACACGAAGTTATACTTATTGTCGCTAATTTGACCAAATGATACGGAATACGGCTAGTAAGTGCAAGCGTGACGACGGAAGTACCTCGCCGGGTACTTTGTATCGGTTTTTGATTGCTTTAAACTCCAATTTAAATTCACCGTTTGGTGAGGTTGATGCAAACTTCTTGTGGGCTCATGGAACAGTGGGCAACAAAGGAAAAGCTTGTTTTGGTAGTGCTTTTGAAGGAGGTGTAAACTGTGGGCAGTAAAAACTTGTCATAACTTTGCAGAGCTTTGGAAGTTATGCCGGACTTGCAAATCATATTCCTAGTACACAAGTGTGAGAATATGTAGGCAAAAGAACTTACTTTTCTCCAACGGCTACTCTTCTGGTACAGGCTACTGAAAGTGTCACGATAAAATTTGAGTTCCATTTCAGCAGACCACAACTTACGGATGACCTCAGGAGGTTTATGTCGCCGTTCCAAGTGTGGCAACAAATTGGCCTAGTTGAGTGATAGTTTTGCGGGAACAACAAGTTTTCATGACACCAGTGTAGAAAGTTTTAGAGAAGAACATAACGTGATTTGTGCTTAACTGGCGGTGGGTTTTGCCGGACATTGTTTTGGACAAAAATATGGACTTGTGTACTGCGATTGCAGGGATTTTTAGACAGGTTTAATTCTACATTTATAATATATGGTTTCCTCAAAGTAACATTTTTACTGGCATACAATAAGCAGATACAAGAATTTCGCAAGAATGTTGGCATACATAACGTTCGACACTGCTAACGCTCACTGTCTGACACCGTGCGGTAATCTTGTTCTTTCCGGTGCTGCTTTCTCTTGACACAGTTTGCTGATCATGCGGTAGATGGCGCTCGCAGGGTGAAAGCTCCTGCTTGTAAATGACGATTCTGTATTCTTTGCTCGTCATTATTATAAGCTATGCGGGATCATAAAGCTTTTGGCTTTGGAATTTAAGTTGATTCTAAGCCCATGCTGCATAGATGGCATTCATATTCATTGTTACGAACGTGACTAGAAACATGAAACATTAGTTTTAGATCTTAAATTGCCGTTTTATACCTCAGGTGACAGTAGACGAATGGACATATCAAATTGCTTGAAATGGCGGGCATTTGGTATGCAACAGCGTATGCTTCAAACGTTTATGTCTCGCCGCATTAAATCCCGTTGTGGCGGCGTCGTCGAAGTTGAAGTTGTAGAATGTCTTGGTTGAAACGTTGTTAAACGGAAGTTGCCTATCGTTTGCTCTAAGCAGGCTGGAAGAATTGTGAAGTCAAAATCAGCTGAAAAAGTGTGGTTTTTGATAAATTATGCTCAATAAGATAGCCACCCACGGGAGAAGTAAGAGGATGGCAGACGAAAACATAGATTTCTAGAGCTTCTACTGTACAAAGGGGTTGTGGAAGAAGTAAGAACTGTTTGAGAATATTCTCAAACACTTGAAACTGCCAGAAATATTGTTTGTCTACGTGACCTTCCATTCAATCTTACACTTTTTAAGCAAACAATTCATGCCTTTCAAGTACTATTCGTTTGAAAACAATATTTTAAACCTTTTCCACCCTTCTTGCTTATTTATTGAAGGCAGGAGCCTTTTCTGGATGTTGTTTTTCTGTTGCCTCTACGAAACGGATGAGCAAAACGCTGATTTTGAATGTCCGAAGCCTAACCTAACCTAACTTTGTTGATAGTGCTTGAAAAATCACGACACTCCTCATTTACATCGCAGAATTCCTTAAAAATATAAAAACACCTCAGTTCAGAGCTGGTACCAAGAAAAAAATAAGTTGACATGTAATCAGATCTCCATCACCCTCAGAAGTTCTTGGAATAACTCCATAAACTCATATTTTTGTTTTTTATTCCAGATCCTTTCCAAAAACATTCGACAATTTCATCCTTCAAACCTCATGAAGTTCTCCAAGGGTTCCTGCTACTGACGTAAATACATTGAGCCTTGATCAAGATGAGCGTGGAAATCCGTGGCGGCAGCAACGGCACCAACGACTCTGTCGAAGAAGAGTGCTTGGTCACACCACCCGAAGTGACAACAACAGACACTGCTGAAGATGAAGGCGAGCCAAACAGTTCGACATTTCTCATCGAAGTCGAGTCCTCAGAACCTGAGTTTACACCAACCTCTTCTTCATCGCTGACAGTAGTGACGAACACGACTTCACAGTCTCGGAACCGCATCCCACTCGCTCTATGTACACAGCAGACCGCCTTGTCAACACCAGGAGCTTCATTGTCCATCGACGAACCTCCGATTATGATTTCCACAGACGAAGATACAGAGCCCGTGTCCATGACACTGGCGACAATGAGCGGACCACACATGAACTCACAGGATACTGCAAACCAAATGATGAGTTCCGAGAGCACTCGGAGTGTTCCCGAACTAGAGCTTCATTTCCGGACCAGAGCTGACATTCATCAGGGCGCTGGAGGAACTACTCAAGTGGCCGCTTCCGCTCCTTGCCATGACCACCACATGTGTCGACACAGGTTAGTGAATCCAAAGTCCATTTCTGGCCTCTTGCCCATCTGCAATCAAGTTACATTTATACATGGGTAGAAGTGGGTCGTACAATTTTTCCAGCCAACGAGGTTTTTGAAACTCGGTGGTTAATTAAATTCGCTTAAATTTGCTCCACTCGTAAGACCGGCCAGCCTACATTTTACCCAATTATGACAGAGAAGCAGAGGTTACTTCACAATCTCAACATAAGCTTTGCCATTTCCAAATGACAAGGAAAAGCAGTTGTACTTTTGCTGGCATTTACTTTTCCACCGGTTGCGGTTCTTCGTCTGCTACTTTCCAAGCTTTCTCCAAATATCTATGAGAATCCAGGATTCCAGGCCACCTCATGTAAATTGGGTTATAAGGAGAGAAACCATCAACTGTGTAATTAACACCAACCCGCAAAAGTAGTTGGACTGATTCTCTGAATCCGTTCTGTCGTTATGCGCAATTCGTCCTTTGGGACACATTGATGACGCTTCACGAACTTCAGAACTGCCGGTAGTACGGAAATTAAAAAATTAGATGAGTTTCGTTTCAAGGACACTTCTCATTCAGATTTTTTCCGTTCCGCTAAACATTTAGGTAACATCTCAGTCAGTTATCTCTGTACGCTTCAAAAAATAATTTCGAAACTGACAAATAGAGAGGAAATTACAAACATTTTCGGCTGAAAATTTTCAGGATATTAAGTTTTGAAGATAACAAACTGTCGTTACGTTTTTGAAAGGGAAAAATTTACACGACAGTAACTTCAATTTTGAAAATTCTCTCAGTCAGCCATTATTCACCGGAGACATCTGTAATTAAAAAGCTTATCTACAAATAATGTCCCTGTTAGCCATTAAATATAATCATGTCTGGGAAAATTTAAACGTCAGGTGAAATTAATTTCATGTCGTTTCTTGTCTGATGCCTTGGCAGATATCTAGTGCCGCATGGCCACCACCGCCACCACGTCCACTGCAACCGCTGCCAGGACGCCCACCACCACCACTGCACTTCGCTATCTCGACATGCTTCCCGTGACAGCGTTCGCTCGGTCCATGCTGGAGATGGTCAAGCCATAGTTCCAGTGACTTCAGCGTCCATTGGTGGAATTTCGCATCCTAGAGACACGGCTATCCGCCGTCAACATTCCCAACCAGAAAGTGCTTGTATGTATTGTCAACATCACAGGTAAATTATGTTTCACTTGTATTGTGCAATTAATTGTGTATCAGGAATGAATTTCGACCTCAGGAACATAAAATCAAGTTTTTCTGCCGCAGTAATTTTTCCAGGCTCCATTCAAAAAACTGAAAGAATCAGATATCGAGTTCAGTTCGAGTTGTTTGTTTCTGAAACCGTACCCAAATCTAAACTTCTTTGAAAATTTTTCATTTTATTGAAAATTCATTTTCGATCTTCCAAAAAGGGTCTTAGGACAAAATGTTCCATGAAGAATCACTGGGATAGGATTTTCTAACAAAAAGGCCAAATGATACAAACACGTGTTTGACGCCTACGCCGCGGGTTCTACAAAGCTTAACGTTCAAGTACATAGTTGGGGATTCATAGGAAATTTATTATATGATGATGTATATTTCTAATTGTGAGGTTTCCTCATAATTCCATCAGCAAAGTCTCTTGTTTATTTCCAACTCTGTAATGTCCCTGGAGAAAACAGCACGAGTTAGCAGCAACTTTTAGTATTTCACTATAACCACACAACTTTGAAGTATACAACTTGTTCTCTCAGTGTCATGTCAACAGAATAAATCCCTACAGAAAGCCGCTTATATAAACCTTGAACCGAATTCAAGGTCCACAATTTGCCGGGCCTTTGTCTTCACTATCATCAATAGACCTCGGGTAGAATGCGACATTTGGAGAAGCTGCTGTCAGTTCAATGGGCTTGGAATGCTGCAAGGCAAAAATACTTTCCGAAAATTAGTAAAGTTCGATTTGGCAGCTTTACAAATCCGACCTGGACTACTGGCCCTACTTGAAATAAGCGCCAAAATACAAAATTAGACAACATGCGGCTAAAATCTAGAGGACTATAAATTGACAGGCCCTTGGCGATTCCAGCAAAATTTAGCGCTAACTACCTACATTGGCCAGCATTATTTTTGCCAGTTGCCAGTGTATATACTGTCTGCAGAAAATAGAAAGCGACTAGGTTAATTTGTTTCTAGCGTTTCTGGAGTCTACAAGTTTAGCCATGTTGAAATACACTGGAAGCAGATTGCTTGCCTTCGTTTCCTGCACTACTGAATATTAGGCCTCTTGGGGACACTGCTATAACAAAATACACTGAGATTTTGCTGTTAGTTCTGTAACCTCTTGCTAGATACCTTGTTCCTGGCTGTACGCTAATACTAAATGAACACAAGATTCAAGTCCCACAAAAAGGTAATCTTCATTTGTACACAAGTAAATATCTCTTGTACCTACAGAGGCTTCCGTATATCGGCAATGACGATTCTCAAACTTTTTCCAGACCCAAATACTCTTTTCCTGAGCCTAAACCCATTGCTAATTTGGCGCGTGTTCAGATGACTCAATTGGTTTCCCAGTAGTATTAAAGGAAATGTTGAGCTGAAGTAATTTAGCTGAATTGGCTGTTCCTGTACCTGAACTTGAGCGTATTCTAAGGCCGCAGCTGACCTATATATTTTCATACATGCTTTCAGCCTGTGTATTTTTGCGACGGAAGAGACTTTGCGTTACCTGCGAGAACGTAATTGAGCATCAATGAAACCGTCAACGTTACCTAAAGTGCAAATACTTGAGAATGCAATTCCAGAAACCAATTTCTTAAATGGAAATGACGTAATCTAAAACGCAATTTGGACGCCCCCTGCACATATATAAACAGGTGTTGTAAGTGGGCGTGAACAAGTCCTAAAATAAATTAGCCGCAAACGTAAATTGTGCTATAGTAATTAAGAAAGTTGCAAACTTGCATCAAGGTCATAGAATTTGCAGTGCTATATTTTGCAGATGATGACAAGACATTAAAATGTATATAGCAGATTTGGCAAACGATTCTGTTGTCAACTCTAAAGCCAAAATTGTCTGGCTCCTAACAACAGGGCGGGAAACCATCTGTCGTATAATTTAGGTCTACAGCACGCTCGAGAACCAAGAAAAGTCTAATTAAATTTTAACAAGCTCCAACTTTATTGCAATTACTATATAATTCCGAAGTCGCTTAACAAACCAAGTTTTTACATTCCAGTTCAACTTCCTTGAGACATCTCAAAGATCCGGCCGAAGGCATCGCCGGAATTGCAGCAGACTCATTGAGGATTACTGGAGCCATTCGCCAATTCAAACAGGTGAGAACAAATTAAAATTTATATTTTCCTATTGAATTTTTAACAAAATTGGATTTACACACATGAAGCGGCTCTGTTCTCCAGACATTTGAAAAAGCTAATACGAAATTATTTTCTTTTGTGAAACTAACCGTTGTTTATGTATGTGGTAGTACCGCTTGGGTAAAAATTGTTTACTAAAGCCTCAAAACGTTGGTTCTTCTCCTCTAAAAACTAATGATGAAGAAGTAATAATATTTGTTTCGTCTAACGTTAACAAAAAGTTTTCAATATTAACTGTGTTCTATATAAACCTCTGGCTGTTTTCGTATATATCGTCGATGTTGTCGTCCGCGTTTTCGTAAATGGTGACAGTATATTATATTACTAACACAACTCAACACGCAATTCAAAAATTCGGCTCCAAATACCCCGTAATTCTAAATTTTACAGAAACCAGTCACGCTGGGAAAATGCCCATGTCCTAACAACAAGGTTAGTTCTACAAAAACATGAAAACACTGAAAGAGAGAGAGAAAAGTATTACTTTCTTGAAACTATATAGTTTACTGGTAACATATTACCGTTTAACGTGAAATTGGAAAGACATAAATTTACACCAAAATCGGAGCGTAAATACAGACTTTTTTATACACATGTTTTTAACTGGAGTCTAAACAGCGGGAAAAGATTTTGCCAATGTAGGTAAATTGCACCGTTGACAGCTTTAGGGAAAGTGGAACACATAAAGTTGAATACGTCACAGTTTTTACAGGTTAGCTTACAGCAAGTGTTTTCGTTCATACAATTTTTATACAGAAGGTCCAAAAAACGTAAGAAAAAAGTTTCTAAACCTAAAAAAAGAATTTACAGTAGGTAGAAATTTGACAGCCCATCAGGGCTTGACACACTGTAAACCGTAAAGTTATTACATGGCAAATTTGCACTAGGTTGTCAATTGAGTATGCATACAGTACAAAAACCGCGACAGGCTGAATTCCATAGAGTCGTGTACTATATTTATATTGAACTTCACGTGTTGTAAACTAGCTCGGTGGGAATTCAACTTGACAAATGTCGACTGACACCATTAATCTTGTGTGCAAAGGAATCCTCGGTTGAATACGTAAATGTGGCATGTGTCTATATTGTGTATTGAGGTGGTCGTGCAAAACTGTTGGAATTTATTGAAGAATACATTTGAAAATGCCTCGAGCATAAATTGCAATATGCATTATCTTTTCACGTCCTTTGTCAATTCACCTGTGAGTAAGTGAGGATGAATGCCAAATTCAGGCCATCAGCTTCCATGTATATAAAACAGCAGGAATGAATGACAGGAATAACTTGTAGACAAAAGACGCTTTTGCAAAATTGGCAAATTCGCAAATTCCTAAAATGCCTCAACCAAACTTGATGAATTGGAAAATTTGCGAATCTGCAACAACAATCCGGGGCTTTTTCCAGCTTAACCGGATGGGTCGGTGGAATGAATGCTGAATGGGGTTATGTGAATCAGAATGGATGGAACGAGATGAACCTTTTTGTCTGCCAAATTGTTTTGGCAGGAATAAGAAAAAGAAGAATCATTCAGTCAGTCAAGGTCATGTCAGTCAGTCAGGTATTTGCTTCGGTCTGTGTACTTACTTATGCAGTTGGCATTGCTTGTCTTGATAGCCTTTTTTGAATGCAGTCAGAGAATAATACGTAATCTCAATTCACCAGAATCCGCCCAGGAAATTAAATGCAATGCACCATCATCAAGAACCTTTTGTTTTCTCACAAAGCTCAAGTTTCCTTTCCATGAATAAAATCTCATGGATATCATGGTCGTCATTACTCGAGGCTAGTTTTACGGTTAGGAATCTAGGAGAATTCAAGTAGATTGCGCAGTATTTTAGGCTACGGTTACACCTCGTATTCTTCAGTAGTGTCTTGAGAGTGAAAGTTTATAGATGAGGAAGAACGAGCGAGCTTTGGTGATGCCCAGAAGCCATTTCTGGCGGTTGGCTAGGAGATGAAATCTTTCAGAATTACTGTGGTTGAGAATGCTGACAACGAAGCTGTAGCTGAGGCCAATGGGAGTACAGGCGGACCTGCAGATTTCAAAGACGGCATATAGAAAAGAAGAGACGTAATCGTAAGAATAAGTATGACTTGAATGCCGCCCTAAAGAAGAATGGATGAAGAACATTAGGAGCAAGTGGGAAAAGTCAAAGGTTAAATAAAGGAATAGCAATGGCACAAGGGACACGATGAGTGAGTATGGAACCTAATGTTTCCAATAGTGTAAATGACGTGAATGAACAAAACCTCACAAGTAGTCATCATTGTAGCAAGTAACTAGTATGAATCTACGGCGACTTATGATTTATTACTTTTATCCGCATACTACAAGTTATAAAGAAAAGTCGCAGACATTTGGCATCGGCAATTCAACCTTGTTTCAAGCGTTCTAATAGCCATAACCTTTGTACTTTAGCGGACAAGCCTTTCTCTGAACGGAACGACGAAAGAGTTGACATTCATTACACCGGAATATCTCAAAAATATGGTCACATATTTTTGGTCAAAGGGGTTCAAACATGTAAACGCAGAAAGCTTTTCAATATTCATAGAAATTTTAATTCGAAGCTGCAGCGCCCAGGCCCAGAATCAAACTATGAAAATGTGCTTCATTCTTGGGCGCTAGTAACTGTTTGTGTATTTCAAAAACCCTTCAGATTCTTGCCTAAGGCTCCACTGCCTGCATTTGTAAACAGGAATTCTGGAAACCGTCTTATGATGTTTAAATGGGTGTCACGATTCACGACTAAACGAGATGATGGTGATCAATCGACATTTGCTCATGTTCCCACGCGAGCTTACAAGAATGTAAAAATTAAAAAGGTTCTTGAGAGAAATGTTTAAAAAAAATCTTGCATAAACATAACTTGCGATTTATGCGGGAAGTCAAAAATATATTTTTTCATCGTGGTTTAAATTTTTACAACCTTCTACTATAAGCCATACTGTCGCTTCTGCAAAACTGATTTAATAATTTACTCAATCAGTTTAAAATATTTCAGCTACTATAATTCCTGTGTCGTCATATCTTTTTCTTGTCTGTCTTTCCCTTATAGCATACTTTACTTCTTAACCCTTTAACCCTGGCT
>JAQGBJ010001624.1:0-21632 GCA_034698345.1 Sphaeridia pumilis
GGCTATGTAGCTTGGGCCGGAGCGTTTGCCACGGAGAAAGAAATATTTGTTTAGTTGTTATGTCCAACAGTCAAGAACTTTGAACCATCCCTGGGACACTTTAATTTTGCTCTAGAAAAGCACATAGCTTCTGGAAGCTTTTCTAAACTCTACTTTTCAATCTGAAAACGTTATTGGTTCAGTCTAACCGAAATGGCGACTTGGTTCGGCCATTTTCCCAACGGAGTAGCCTTGAACTTGAGGTTCCTCGGCCATTACGCCAGAATCTTCCGCCTTCAAGTTCAAGTCGACGATGACAAAAAGCTTCACACCGACGACTCGGATGGGAAAAAGTACCAGTGCGCATTTTGGTTTTCGATGGCCTTCGTTCGAGCTGTGTTTCTTGTGGTTATGTTGGTGCCGACGCTGACGATCGATCGCTACTACGGCGCCATCTTTGTTCCGCTGCACTTCATAATGGCGGGAGTTGCCCCCGTCGAAATAATTTTGCTCTACTTGATGTTCATCAAATATCGAAACGAGTTCGTCATTTCCTGGAACTTCATGTGGAGCCACCGACAAGCCGTCGACAAATTTCGAATTCAACATTTGTTCCTGTACGCGTTTGCTCCAATCCAGTTTGTAGCAACCGTTATTTCATGCGCTTTTCTGGCTTATTTCTTCCCACAAAGTTTGACTCAATTTCGAAGCGTCTTGTACTGGGCTTACGAAGACGGCTTTTTGGACAATGGCTTCATTTTTAGGTGGCTTACAGGCGTAACAATTGTCATGGATTTCTTGACGTTTCTCATGTTGAATTTGTGTCCATGTATTTTTATCGGAGCTCATTTAATATTTATTGAAGTTTGGTCAAGCGTCATGGACAAGCTCGTGGCGTCAAGGTGAGTATATAATTAAAGTAAAAGCTTTTTCACAACATTACCTTTCTCTGCCTTTGAGCTTTTATATTTTCTTTGTTCTTATACTAGCAAATTTTTACTAAAACTAGGTCATCTGCTGATGACATGACCGCTGAAGCCAAGTTGAAAAACGTCCGGGAGCTTGTTGTAGCGCTGCGAATCTTCAACGTTGGTCATGCAACTTCCATTTTTGTCACCAAATTCGCATGCTTCAGTATTGGAGTTTTGGCCTTGTCGGCCATGTTACTTGTTAATAATAGCAACATTTTGGTTCGGCTGATTATGTTTTACGTGGGAACTGCGATTCCACTTGCGTATCCGGCGATTTACTACCGCGCGCCCTCTGTCGCCGCATCGCTGCAGGAAGTCAAGCTGCAAATGCTGCGGAAGTGCGCAGGCGGTTGGGACTCTTCGATTGTGAAGCGCCAAGTTTCGGCGCTGTCAACCAAGGGAATCTGGATTGGCAGATTTGGTACTTTTGAGCGGGAATCCATGTTGATATTCTTTGATTTTGTCATCAACCAAGTTACTACTGTCGTACTCACCTTTAAAAGTAATTAGCTCATTTCTCTATGTTACTTGGTTAAAATTCGACAGTTGACTGCACAGTTGTGATTAAATTTATATGTTGAAGACAGTCGGTTTACTTTCATCCTGTTTCATGTCCACAAGTGTAAAATATTTTATTGATTCAAATCTAAAGGGACTCTCAATCTCTGAAGTTCTCGTTTTCATGATGGTTTCTCTGTACTGGCGTCCTGGATAAGTAAAGACTTGTGTGATGATGAACTGCATGGAATATTAAGTCCAATGAGGATGTAACGAGAAATTAATCACTTCCCCATCCACAGCTGAGCTGTCAGACAGTTTAACTCCAAACAACCAGCAAAACCTTCAATTCAGTGTCTTGTACAAGCGCTTGAACTAAGACATCCAAAAATGAAGTCCTCCATCTTGAAACCTTCAGCAACGCTATCGGCGCTGCTGCTTATATTCGCCGAGATTTCTCAAACATTGTCGTATTCATTAGTTCCCCAAACTCTGCCTTGGATTCAGCCTTGTTATTCAGCGGAAGCGCTGCGCTTCTATGACCTGTCGTACAGTGTTAGCGGAAACACCGTCTTCTTCCCAGGCACAAAAAACTTCAGCTTGACCAGAGACCGAGAAGGTGAACAAGACGGGCATTGGTGAGTCTAAGGAAAAATTCACATGTTCCATCAAAGCAAAAAATTGGCAAACAAACAAACCTAATTTCCAGGTACTCTTCCTTCTCATTCTGCATGGGCGAGCACGGCGGAACT
Organism: Sphaeridia pumilis; assembly: GCA_034698345.1. NCBI lineage: Eukaryota > Metazoa > Arthropoda > Collembola > Symphypleona > Sminthurididae > Sphaeridia > Sphaeridia pumilis. The sequence goes on from JAQGBJ010001624.1 coordinate 2,201, forward strand.
CACCTCGACGCGCCCTTCCACTTCAGCAAAACCGGCCAGACCATTGACGAGATCCCAAGCGACCGGCTCATAAACGTCCCAGCCGTACTCGTAGACGTATCCGAATTTGTCCTTGAACTAAACGGCAACATTCGAAACGCAGACTACGCTCTAAGAGTCGCCGATTTAATAAAACACGAAGAAAAGTATGGAAAAATTAAAGCTGGCGCCGTGGTGCTCATGTATTCAGGCTGGTCGGGATTTTACCCGGATCGAGAAAAATATTTAGGCATTCAAGACGGTGACGAAAGCAATTTGCGGTTTCCAGGTAAGAAATACTTGGGTCAAAGGTCAACCTGGAATATTTTTTACCCCAGAAACTTTTTTAGGTTGCTCTGAAGCAGCCATTAAATGGCTGGTGGACGAACGAAAAATTATTGGATTCGGACTCGACACGCCCTCTGTCGACGTGGGTAGCAGTAAAGTAAGAAGTTGAAATATTTTTATCAAGGTCAAAGGTCAATACTGCTAATGGTTAAAAAAATTCCAATTTAATTATAGACGTATCCAGTTCATGTCTACGCCGCTTCAAAACAAGTCTACAACCTTGAAAACGTGGCCAACCTACATTTACTCAAGCCAACCAAGGGAGCGGACGGAGTGATGCGGAAGCGCCATCTACGGCTCGTTGTGGCTCCAATGAAGGTTGTTGGAGGAACCGGGGCTCCTGCTAGGATCTTCGCTTTTGAATTTGCTAATGATTAAAATGTTTTTTAATAATTTCAAATCACGTATATATTTTGCACTATTGCAAAAACAAAATTTTATCATCACACAATTTTTATGTAAACATTAAATAAATACAAAATCATCCGAGTGAAATAATTTTGTCTGACACTTTATTGATGTACGGCCGACTAAATCTAGATAATCCACTGCTTGCTTTCTTTGGCGAAAACTACTGTATTTCTTTGAGCTTTCTTAAGCTTTCTTTTGAGCCAATCTTTCATATACTTTACCATAGCTGACAATTTTGCAACTTTCTCAACCATTCGAACCCATTCAAGTGGACGCAATTTGTGTGGGTTTTATCCTCATTTCATTACTTCCTTCCTGTTATCCTTCATTCGCTTCCATGTGACGTAACGAAAAAACACACGTGTAACAACACTGTATTTTGAATGCTTTGTTTAATATTTTACTTTCTCTTTCCCAGGTTCTCTAATTTTTCATATAATATTTTTTACCCTAAATGTTTTGTTATACAAAAAAGCTTTTCCCCAAAGCCTGCCTACCTGTGAACCTTTTGCTTTACTTGTTGCTTGCTGTTCCAAACTTTAATTATTTTAAAGCCCCATGACTCAAGTCATTAAAAGCCGCCGCCATTATAAAGCCCTGTATCTACCTGAATTTTCATTTGCCTCGTCCCTAATATTTAGGTCAAGGTCATCCATAAGAACGAGACTTCTTTCTCATAAAGGGCAATTTTGTAACATTTCCATTTTTTATTACACTTGGAAACTGTTGAATATCCTCAATTGTACATTTTTATGACTTGAGATGAGCAGAATGCAGAGGCAACAGGTAAAAAATACGGTAACTTAAAAATCCCGTTCAAAACTTTCTCCAGCAAAGCCTGGATTTTTTGTACCTTTAGTACCGCCATATCTCCAAGGACGTCGACCAAGTCCTATCCCAATTCACACTTAATTTATTCACCGTGTGTTTCTGTATCTTTTTTTACAACTTGAGACTTTTTTGTACACATGAAATAAGGCTACAAAACGATGACGTTCCTCGTTGAAGCTTCTTCATTTTGGCCGCCGCTGCCGCCGCCGTTACTATTCCCTCAGGATCCACAACAACCGATGAGACCGAAAAGCCTAATAAAACAACCTGTGCGAGTCTGTGGGCGTACAAATATTCAACAATTCACTCTCGTCTGACTCATCCACAAATCCAATAAAACCAGGCCAAATTCCCATGATATAAAAGCAGCTTCCGACCCCAGCAAGTTGACAGTCTCGGTTCCGGGTTCTTGGAGTCAGCACCGCAAAGTCAGTCGCTTTGTGCCAACAGCTTAACAAGTTCAAACTTCAACTTGCGGCACCTCAACTTTGCGGTTGAAACCGAATCCTCCACGACAATGGCGTCGCCTTCTTGTAAATCCCTCTCGGCCTTGATTCTGTCGCTCGCACTCAGCCTCTCAACCTGTCAACTTCAGCAGTTCAACGGCGGTGGATTCAATGGATTCTACCAATACCCGTACTACCAAAACGGCTTCTTTCCATCTCAACAACAGCAGCCTTTGAACACCATGTCCTACACGTATCCGTATGGTAAGAAGTCAAAATTTTAATTTAATTTTCTGCTCTGCCACTCTGCCACTTTGGCGCTGTCATCTCCGACCACTTGACATTTCATGAAATGCCAATTGAATTATAAGTACGTAATTCAACAGACTGCTCAATTACAACTCCTGACGCTTTTCCAGGAGGCAATCCAAATCCAATGGGACCAATGATGCAACCCCAGCAGTACCAGATGAACTCACCAATGGGCTTCAACAATGGCGGCGGAGGCATGTACCCAATTTACCAACAGCAGCAACAACCGAGTTTCTACAACAGCAGACCTGGTGAAATCAACGTTGATGTTAAGACACCTGTTGGCGGACCAGGACCGATGACAACGATAATCGAAAAACCAGTTCCAATGCCCATTCGCGAGACCGAAGTCATCCATGAACCAGTACCTGTTCCAGAGCCTCAGCAGCCCATCATAAAGCACATCGAGCAGTATACGTGGGGCAGGGTAAGTTTCGCGCCACGTGTTCAAGAACAGCTTACAAACAAGTTGTTAGAAAATAGATTGATAGAAGAAAGTTCTAAAGTTCTCTTTGTCTATATAATAATATATTTCTGAGCACGTGTGGTGGCTTAACAATTTGCTATAATTTTCTTCCATTTACTTACCACAGGACGGTCTTCGCGAACGCTTCGGGATAACGCCCATTCTCCAAGGTATGGAATTGGTGGATCAACCGAAACAACGAAGCGCCATCAGGTTCCAGCACATCCCCAGACCTTTCTACGTCCAAAAGCCTCAGCATTTTGAACAGTACGAGTATGGCAAAAGAAAGTAATCAGCAAATGATTCGGTTGACTGAAAACCCGAGGTTTTGGATGTAGTAAGTGGGCGTTGGTAGGGCAGCAATTATAAAATATTATGGTTAGCAGTGTCCTTGGGACTAGAACCAGTAGCAACAGCTAAAAATTTTTAAAATTTAAGGCAATAGAAAGTAAAAATATATAACATTGTACAACATGAGTTTCAACCTGCCAATTAATTATATACATAGTTGAATTTTTTGTATTTCTCAACAATACAGTTACATGAGTTACGTGACATATAAACTCTCGGTTTTTTGTATTTTTAAATTGACACAGAAACAAATACCAGACAAGTTTTGTTTTACAATAAAACCCGGCCTTTTTACACAACCTTTTATAATTGACTTTCCAAAAAAAAAATACATCAAGTTGCTCTCTTAACACCCGCTCTTTTACAACACTTGACGCAACTTCCGCCACAAAGAATCAAGTTCTTGGTCTTGTACATGTACTCTCGAAGGTCGGAACTGAGAACAAAGAGAAGGATTGGATTCAAGCTGTTTTGTACAAATCCCACGATATTAAAGTAGCGAAAAAAGCGGTAGTTGTCGGTGATAAGTTTTGGCATGTAATTGGGTGGGAGGTCGGTGAGGTAAATTGCAACTCCTGAAGGACCCCAGCCGAGAATAAAGAGGATTGCGAAAATGAACGTGTTCCGTAAGATCCGGTGCCGGATATTTGAGGCGTCCTGTAAGTAAAACAAGGAGAAAGTACATGAATTTCCATTAAAATTCCAACCATATCCTGCTATATTGTTCTTGAAGAAGCACTTGAAAAAAAATATTTCAAAGGTCACATTAATTCTAGACTTGATCAGTTTAAAAGGTGCTTGATACATTTACTCAAGGCTTATGAAAGGGTGAAAGCAAGACGGAAACAAAACACTTGAAGTTTTTGTAACCTGAGAAACTGCAGGTTTTGTATATGATATATATAAACATCAAACGAAAAGGTCCAACTTTAAGAGGCTTCCTGCTATTATAGCTCCAAAATCCGTCCTCAGAAGAAGATGTTGACGTAATTCGGCGTCTTCTGAACCTCAGAATCTCAGGTATACGTTTTGTAAGAGAAGACTTATGAAACAGGAAATCTTTCGGAGGAGTCAAAGATGGAATTAATCCAGAAGAGGGGAAAAACGGAAATGTTACACGTAAACAGCGTCTTCCCGCTAGTTTCTAGGGATTTAGAATGGAAACAATATCTCGAGAACTGATCTCATATTTTCTCTGGATTCTTCTTCAGCTTCTCTATGCTGTAGCTTTAGGGACAGGAAGAAAGTGGAATATACTCCAACCCACCTTGTTCCACCGTTGACAAGCATGAAGCAAGTTGATTACTCTGGATATACGGATGAGGGCTGAAAAAATAAAAAATTCGGTTAGTCTCCATGGTTTCAGATATATTTCAAAAAAAGATTCGAGAAATGACTAACACGCACCTGCGATTGCCACGCTGATTGGTATTATGTTGACGATCAAAAAGTAAATGCTCAGGTATGCCATATGAGCCGCTTCAGAGTTCCATAAGATTGTCTGGAATCGTATATCAAAACAACTAGATTCAATTACAAGGTTATGACAAAGTTTTGTAGTTATGGTGGATGACTCACCTTCAAACAGCGTTTCATAGAGAGCGCTGCCACAGCCGATGCATTGTCATAATGGCGCCCTGATCGAAGCTCGCTATCTCCGGTACTTTGTTCCTGGACCCGGCCAATGTAGACTTGATCCTTGGAAACCGTCCCCGGCAGGACAATTTCTTCTGAGCTTCCGGGAAAACTATGAGATTTGGTTCCGGGAAAAACGTTTCCGGGAGAGTGTAATGCTAAAGGGTGGAGGTGCGTTTCCGTTGCGCGCGGGGCTTTGAATTCACGTTGGATCTGCAGATGAATGGACCGTTGATGGGGTTACGTAAGGGCTTTAGCATTGCGAGCGCCGGAGATATGTTTCCGTTGCTGTCCGCCGGAACATGAAAATTCGAGTTTGGAGACCTGGACAAAATTGTTAACGGAAATGGTTACCGGGGGGGCATTTCCGGAAATTTTGGTGCTGAGCAGAGACTGTTTTTGCCGTGAAGCTTCTTACGGAAGAGTGTTACCGGCGCTGCCGTGTTATTGTGCCATATGATCAAATTGTAAACATTGGATTCATTAATTGAGAAAGTGATCGGATTTATTGTGAATTCGAATTAAAACTGAAGTGAATTTGACGATCTCTGAACCTAGAAAAAATTCTGAATTCGAAGGTGGTGAAAAATATGGGTTTTATTAGTAGCTGCGCATATGAACTTTGAAATACAGCAAAGTTATGTAAAAATGAAGATTCAGAACATTTAACAAAATGGTTAAGCTAATAGCTTTGAAACGAACAGAAAAACCGATTAGTAGTTTGACAGAAAAGCTAGAGTTGTTCGTGATTCATCGAAGAGCTTTGATCGTCATAGGTCGCCGAAGTTGAAGTGGATTGCTCAGCAGCTGACAGTGGAAGTTGCAAAGCGGGAGCCAGAGAGCAGACGGACTCAATAACTGGAACTTCAGGATCCAACTGGATGATCAGCTCTTCAGGGACGCGAGCAACCTTGTGAACGATTCTGGACGCCTGGTGTTGTCGGACCGAGCAAAGCTTAGCAGGCAAAGGGAACATTTGAATCGAATCGGAACAGCTGAAAAGAAGTAAAAAGGTAAGTTAATTCTGATCAGAAGATAGCCATTAGGTAAAAGCTTGTATAAATTTGGTGATCACTTACCGGAATGCCTAACCATGTGCTTGCCAAATCGTTTTCCAGCGTGAAGCCCACATTGCATTCAGCACACGAAAAAGTAAGTGAGCCCATAGCGCCTGTAGAAATTAAATAACAAAATTCAGTACTTGGTAAGCTCAGCACATTATTGAGTTGCAAATTTGGCGAAGCATTACCTTTTTGAGCAAGTTTCTTGTGGATTTGCAGATTCAAACTGAACGTAAAGACCTTGTAGCACAGCTGACATTTGAACTACATTGGAAGGGCCTCAAGTTGGTGTGGCTAATGGAATGCCTTTTCAAGGATGAAGCCTGGATGAACGACCGCGGGCACTCATGACATTGGTAAGGTTTGATGTCTGAAAAGTCAAAGATGAATGCTAAGCTCATAATTCTTGAAATTTCTGTTTACAGGTAATCGCATCACTTAATTCCATGGCGGCGAAGATAGTATTGAAGATGGTTGGAAGTCTTGAATCCTCGCGTGCAAAGGTGGCATTTCAAGGGCAGTGGCTCATCAGTCCCACAGTTCTGATGGAATCTGATATTGTACTTTGTCTTGAATACTCGACTCGTACACTTAACACAGCGATACTTCGGCGGCGCTCCTGCTGGGCAAAGAAATTGAAAGTGGATTCAGAAATAGAGCGTAAGTGATAATTGGATACACTTCATGGAAAGAGCTTCGTGTAAACGTATATAAACTTACCTTTTTTGCCTTTCAGGATCAAAATATGGCCTGGTATGGTTATCTTCCGTTTTTTACGTTTAGCAGCAACATGACCAGAACCGTCTGACTGATCTTGTGGAACTAGAGGCTGAGCGGCATCAGAAGGGGCTTCAAAATTGGGATTCACGACAATCACGCTGGGCCTGGATGGAGCTGAAGCTTGAAGAACGGGTCCAGAATCCTCGCAATGGACTACAATCACGCTAGGTCTGTCTGAAGTACTTGGAGCTTGCATCAGAGATCCATCGATGGAAGATTGGAGCACAGCAGGTCTTGATTTCCGAGGAACGGAACTAAACGTGCTGCTGCTGGCTGTAAATGATCTCTCCATGAATCGGGCTGCAGAAGATAGTTAGTAACTAGAGGAAATGCTGAATTTAGATTGCAGTAGAAGGAGGTTGCTGTTGGTGTTCCAAATGCTAACTGAGGGAGCTAAGCTGTAAATGTTAGTTTTTATACTAGTGGTAGAGGCTACTAATATCATTGTTATGGACCCAAAAACAGAAATAAATAGTCATAAGGTTGTATAAATATGTTTGTAATGCGATTGAACCTGGATCGGGAGGCACAGAATCAAATCGGCCTGATAACGAGTACATTGAAATCTAGCTTAGTTGACGTTGAGGAATTGAGGCAAAGGTAGCAGTTAATTGGTAATGATCTAGGCAAGTTTCATGCGACACAGCGAATGGTTTCTCCTGTCGTAGGGTGGTCAATCTTGATAACATCCTCATATCCTTAATCCTCTAGCAATTGCTGATAAGAGTCAGCGGCTTTTGGGTTGGGGCTTGGCTTAAAAAACTCATAGCACAGCTTGAAGATTTGTCTTGATTTGAAGAGTCCCTGGAAATTAAATAATTCTGGATTACGTTTGATCCCATCATAAATGATAAAAACTACATTGTTGAAGCAATTACCTTTTCCACCAGAAAAGACCACGCTTCAAGTTGCAAAGCTAATTCCCAGTAGCCAGAAGCAATCTGTAGGCCGGTGGAGCTTCGAATGGAAGCAAGGAGGTCAGCCACCATGGCTTCTACATTGATTCTGAATCCATACAAGAGTTGATTGAGTTTGAGCAAAGCTTTGGTTATTTCAAGTCCAAGCACTTGATCGAAGAACAACGAATGCTGAAATCCAGGTCTGATAGAGTTCGTTCGCTGTGTCTAGAGATTCGAAGGCTGTAGAATTGATTCACTCAGAGTGTTCCATTGTCTGACGTCTGAAATTAAAGGAGACATATTTTGAAGCAAGCTGTTCGACTTTGATCGATTATAGAGTTGATATAACTTGCGAGACTGTAAATACCTTTGTCTGAATCTCCTTTACGCCGCTTTGCTGAACTTGAATGGGATTGTGACGCCATATTTCTTGAACCAACGCACTTCAGCAGGCGGTGACCGCCGAAGCAATGTCAAAGTGTCTTAGCTGTTGGTATAACGTGTAAACAGTCACATCAGCTGCAGGAACACATGGTAACAGGAGGCCACATTACAAAAATTTCAGCAATGCATATAAAGTAAAGGGCCGTTAGTGATGCACCATTTGCTTGTGAAAAGACAGGACGGAAAGAATGCGAAACTAATGCCTGGTTTAGGCAACGCACCATAGCGAAATCACACCGCAATTTCAAACTAAACCGAATCAGCAAGCCAACATTTTCTTGGAAGCTCAGAATTAACAACAGTAACGTGAATACGTAACTCAAACTAATGTTGATTAACGTCCGCAGGCACAAATCTGAAACAATATTCGTTTTCATAAACCACTGTAGATCAGGCTCATCCCTTGCTTTGCTACGAAATGTCCAACTGTAAACGGCAGCACGTAAACCCGAGCATATAGAATTCAACTACCCTAACCGTATGCACATGCCTTGTTTTTAAACGTGCCGACTCCACTAACCAATCCAGGCCAACTCCACTAACTATGTACGTCCCATGCTTTTGTACGTGAAATGTGCAATGCAATGAACGAAAACATCATCGAGTGAAAACAAATGCAAGTCTTTCAGGTACAAGAGTTGCTTAGTGCGGAGGTGCAGAAGAATTATGAATGAAAAGTTTTCAAAATGCAATGTCTTCAATGTTGAAAACACATTTAAAATTCCGCAAATAACAACATGAAATCCAATGTTATTCATACATAATCCTTTCTTTATTAATTGTTACAAGCAATTAGCTTTCTCAAAGCAGCCTCCAGCTCAGATCCGCCGCCGTTCATCTCTAATTACTTCACCCACTATAAAAAATTCGCTATGTGCAAAAATGATCGTTTCCAATAACAGATGAAGCAACTTAATCGTTATCAACCTCAACTCGATCAGTGCTAAGATTTACTAATGCCAACAGTTCACAAACTTTCCCGCTCACTCAGCATTCAAACTCAACCAGACAGCCAATGTGAGGAACGAGTGCTAGTGCTCCGCCAATCACCGTCACCTCAGTCGGTTTTCTCTCCCGCGTCTTTCTGCCAACCGTGAAAACTTGTCCAGTCGCGTTCAACTCACTGTGCTGTGAACATGTTCTGGAAAATTACTCGTGTGACAAGTTCGTTTTCAGCTGAAATTTTGATTAATTTTCAAGTGTTATTAAGTTTTTATGAAAAACGATATTTGCTTTGCCAGTTCCTTGTGTAAGCCGACTCACAGTGCTCGTCAACAACCACAGGTCATCCCAAAAACGGTCTTCAAGATTTTCCGATTATCAGGTTGGTTTTCTCGTCAATTGTCTCGTTTTCACCCGTTATTGGCACGATTAAAAACGGTTTAACAGCTTTGTAACTATATATTAGCTAAGCTCCTTTGTTTTCCGTTACGACCAATGCGCTTTTATCGTCCTTTTTCACGGTTTTCACCTGATAAACTTTGGTTTCATCCGCTTCCCAAACTAGCACGTTTCTCGTCATCTACTCCTGTCTTAAGTTTTGAAAGCCTTAACTTACCAATACGCACGTTATGTGCAATATACAAAGAACTCACATTCACTAAATTCTTTCTACTGCGCCAGCTTTGCTTCTTCCCTAACAGATTTCTTAACTTCATTATGTTTTCTTCCAGGATGGTCAAACAGACAGGTACTCGTGGGAAAAAGCCAACGCCCTGAAGCTTCCCAGAAGTCTAATGGGCGACTTTGAAGAAAGAAAACTGAAGATAACGCTGAGCCATGAAGTGTAAGTCCAATTCTAAGTTAAACGCCATCCATCAAACGATAAATCTTAAGCATTGCCTTTACTATGCTTTCTGTGACTTCTTTCAGGACTCTGCAGACGTTTTTGCATCTCCGTCTTCAAAAGCGGCGAAAAGCTCTACCACTCACACACATGTGACCCCGTAACCCATACCTGCCGCTACTACAAAGCCTGTCAATGCGGTCAGATCCACACCAGATCACAAAAGGACATCAACTCCCCCGCTGATTCAAATGGAGCTCAGCCAACATATTCTCCAACGCACGGTACGCACTGTAAAAGCACTTTAGATTTTATGCAGTTAACCAATTATCAAACCTAAGTTTTTCTCTCTCGCAGGAATCGACTTCATCCGAGTCAGACAAGCTTGGATACGAGACGCGGCCCAGCAATAACGACGTAAGATCACTCTCCTTCAAATTCTTCTCTCATGCTATCGTTGCTTCTCTTAAGGTATTACTTCTCAACAGGGCTAAGCACTGACTCCACGACTTTCGGACGAGCAACAATTGGCTCTAGAAGCGCTTAGAAACAATCCGGATCCCAAAATTCAAGCCAGTAAGTTTTCCATGCTACATCGTTCACTTGTGTAATAATATATTTGTAAACATGTATTTCTTATACCTTCATAGTGCTAGCAACAACGCAGGAAAGCCATCGTCGCTCGGCTCAGCAACTGAAACAACTAGAGATGGATCACGCAAGTATAGCTGCTGAAAAGGAAGAATAACCCAGGAGAAGGAAACCTTGGAAAATGCACCTGAAAGAGAGGTAAGCATTGTTTCCCATACGCTATCCACCCTTTATCTTCTGTCATATAACTTGTCCTTTTTCATTTCCAGGTGCTCTTCCACTGTGAGACGGGATCTTCAACTGAGCCGAAGGAGTTCAAGGTCTTCCACCACGTTAAGGCTGAACTCGACAGTGCCAAAAAAGCTAAGCGACAGGTGGAATTGGTGCTGAGAGAAGTACATTGCCAAGATGAGTTCCGGAAGGAAATCTCTCTGAAGGATTTCTACCTCTCTGCAGCGGAGGTCAAGGGGCTGGGCAACAGAGCTGAAAATGAGGATCCCACAACTAATGACGACCTCCGAGCTGTGCCAATCGAATGGATGGACATTATACATGGTAAGGGACTACACTAAATCAATAATTTTCTCTCCAAAGTTTCATTGATCAGCCTGTAATGCATTCTTTTTCATTTCTTTTCCAGGTTACTTCAAGAGTTTCTACGAAATCTTCCAGGAAGATGCAATGCCCGCTATTCTGCTCGACGTCTTCAATTCTGCAATCCGGGGCTACGTCACCGACATTCTCAAGTACCAGCGTTCAGCAAAGAACCCCATAGTCCTACGACTCCATCTACAGCATCCAGAAAGCTATTCAAGTAGAGCTCACTTAATGTCAATTAGCTTAGCCTATAATTTTTTACCCTGTTATTTTACCTGTTTGGCTATAAGCTTAAGTTTTAATGCAGCAGCTGTTAGTTAATAACCTCAAATTTATTTTAACATGCGTGTACCCTAGTTATACAGCCCAATTAACGTAACTAACTTGTATTTCCGTTAAGCTATTTCCGGTAATATAACCCGTCAAGGTATTTCCGTTAATCCGATGCCGTTATTTATTTTCCGGCGCTACAGCGTTCAGCGCCAACCGAAATATTCATAATCATTCCGCCGTTAATCCATTTACCGCACTAGACCGCCGTTAACCGCCTACCGGAATTTCATAGGGCCCTTCTCCCGTTAGCAGTTTTCCGGAGACAGCCACCGTAAACACAAAGCCTCCATAATGCCGTTCACGACCCCCGGGAATCCGATCTCCATCCCCCACGGAAACTTTCTCCGGGCGCTCATTGCCCTCGCAACCCTTACGTAATACCTCCTTACGTTGCGTCAGCATCTTATATTCCCGTTAACACGTTTCCGGGATCCGCATCTCCCAACGTTAGATCAGTTCCGTCCCCAAAAACCTGCTGCGCGCCCGGAACAAAAACTTGAAAGTTTCCCGGGGGCCGGCCCCCGGGAATGCCGGGTAACAAATTGTCCCGACGGGTGTACATTAAATTCCTATTGTCGAACCAGTCACAGCTATTGTAAACTTCATCAGAATCATAAGGAACAGTTGCTTGAAGCTGGCAGACCGGCAAAATACAGCTTTGACTTTGCTGCAAGCTTGATCGACTCTACAATAAACGTCGTTGGTGTATCCCACTGACTTTGTAAAAAAGACGACACTTTTCTCTATTATCTTTTCGTTTATGGCAACAATGAGCAACTTTGCTTCAAAAAAGACAGGGCTATATAACACCAGCGAGCATTTGTTGCCAATTTAAAAAACATGCCCAAGAAAAAGCTCGTGCTCCACAAAAAATAAAGGGAATCAAACACAGGGTATAAAAGCGTGAAAGAAAAAGTCCGATTAAAACAGATTGAGGACGTCCCCAAAGAGCGGACCGTCGACAAACGTCAGCCATATTTCATTCACAAGCCATGTTCATTCAGACGTATCCAAGGACAGCATCATGACAATAGGTATTTCGGAACTAATTTTCCCGGCCTAAGTTGCCACTAATTGGAAGATGGCTTTGAAGAATTTTAACGAGAATACTGCCTTTCGGCATTGTAACAAGTTCAGGTTTTGAGAGTCTCGCAATTAAGCTGCTGCATACCTCATCATGGGGTCATTTCGAGATTATATTGCTGCCACACTGCCGCAGGCTTAAGACTGTGGCCCAGTGAACTTGTTAATGCTGGCTTATACTTTATGTCATCTGGCTGACCTTGTATTTGACAGTTGCTGTGGTTTGCTGCTGGCTGACCAAAAGACTTGAACAACTTGAGGAATTGAAGCCACTTGAACAGATCCCATCTCAAGATACTTGAAATAATATTTTCTTCAAGTACTTTTGAAGCTTCAAATGTCAATTAGTTGTCTTTGAACTAGTAAGAGTACTTTTCCCAGAAAATTTTCACTCTCTGAATTTTTCATCAAGCTTTCAACCTACTTGCAAGTATATAGCAATGGTTGGTGGTAGTCAGTGATAGTTAATGGATATACGTTAATTACATTAAAGTTGTAGGTGTGTGCGTATCAAGGAGTTTATATTGTCTTGTCTTTTTTCTTTACTATACTACAGACAATTCGATTCTGATTAACTACTTTTTTCAACATTGAGCCTCTTCGACTGGCACCTGTGAACAAGACAAATGCCACCTTGCACTTTCATTCTCGCCTGTTTTGTCCTGGGGCTTCAGTAGTCATCAGACTCCACTACCACCACACACACGCCACATGAATAATTTCAATTGCCATTTTCTCTTTCACTTGTCCTTAATTACTTGCATGACATGTCTGTCGAGAGCTTACGCCTTCCCAATAGTAATTAACTAGACAGGAGGATGATCAACACCCAGTTTGTCATTGTATCTCCAATACAAGTTTCCTCAGGTCCCTAGTCAACTCTAGGTCAAAAGTAAATTTCAACAAAACTTGTATAAAATATAAACACAGGTGTTTTTCATTATCTTCACATTTTCAGGAAGCTGGTAGTTGATATAAAAATAGCGTCAAATTGTTGCTGTAAATTCCTAGCGATGGAGACCACTCAAGCAGTAGACCGAATAGAATACCTCACGCAAAATATAGCTCGTCGAAACAAGACGCTTTTCACTTTTCCTTATGACTTTTTTCACGCTTTGTTTCCCTCAATTGACACTTTGCCATAACTCAGAATGTCACGAGGAGAGTCCTTTTTGGAAGCTTTCACTTGGAAAACTTGAGACAAGAAAATTTTACTGAAATCTGGAAGAGCATCTTAACCGGAAGTGCCTCGATGGTTTCTATAGGGCTCTTCTTATCGCACTGAGGTACTTGAGCACGGGTTGCCTCCAAAGAAACCGCTTCTTCTTTTTTCAAGTGTGTTTTTGTTGGACGAGCAGATTACGTAATGATAATTGTTTGAAACTTGTGGAAGCGGAACCTTTAAAAGCGGCGGTGGGTTTGAGTTTGTCAGAATAATTATGACAATTGTGAAGATAAAACAAGGTAAACATGACGAGAGTGGCTTAAATTGTCAGTCAAGTAATGAGAGAGAGAGAGGAAAAAAGATTGTCAGGCTTCAGGCAGATTGAACGTCAAGTGTCAGAGTTGTTAACTTGTGTAATAAGCCAACACGGAAATGGGCAAAATCTCATAAAGTTGAACCACATTTTTCATCTGGCTGGCGAAAATTTTCAACAAATGCAATCTTGACGGAGCCTTGGAGAAACAAAGTCAAAGATATATTAAAAATGCATAATTCGCAGATAAAAACCCATCGATTCCATTTACGACTATTGACATAACTTGAAAATGCACGATGCACAAATGCATTTGAAAACGTTTATTTGGCCTTGGCCACCAATGTTTGGACCATGGGCGGATACCTCAGGTACACATGGAAAATGCATTGACGCCACATGTATTTCTACTTGGGAAACTTGACTATTACAAGGTCATTTCCGAATTAGCAAAACTAATTTACCACACTTCATAACCAGGTCCATCAAATTAAATTCTATCGGGAAGAAAAACACTTTAAAATTTGCCCAAGTGGGCGGGCGGCGGATCTAGTGATAAACACAATATTTTTTTGCAGGCTGTTGCCTAATAAAGGAAAAGAATCAATAACTCTACAGCAAACTTTAGATTTTGGCAACACTTACTTAACGTAATGCTAATTTGCTGACCAAGTTTGAAACCTGAGCAAACTGCGTGTGTGGGTTTTTCGTGTCTTGAAAGTGTGGCGAATATAATAACAAAACAATGGCTGAATGAGTCCGATTAGAGCAGCCATGACATTGGCCATTGATGATTCTTTGTCAACGCAGCGGTCACGACGACTTGTGTGTAATTCTGGTGGATCTGACCGAATGTTATTCAACACGAATGTTTTGGTTTTTGTTGTTCCATGACCTTAGCAATGATTTGATACACGTGGACGGTCCAAAAATGGGCTGTGGGGGCGAACCTTATGTCCTGTAATTAATTACCCTATAATAGGATTTTATTACCTGAGCAGATAATTTTTCTAAACGTTTACTCAAAAGCAAAGGCCAAATGGGATTTCGAATAAGCTAATCTCCAATTTGTATGTTACAGGGCTCCATCTACTGCATGGGATGGTCTCCAGACGGGAATCTCCTGGCTACCGGAAGTAACGACAAGACGGTCAAGTTGACCCGTTTCGATGACAGCAGCAGAGGCCAATTTGCTGATGCTCAAGAAGTTGAGCTGACGATGCACGATGGAACCATTCGGGACGTTTGTTTCATTGAAGATCTGAGCAACAAATCTTCGTTGTTAGTTAGTGCTGGAGCTGGGGATTGTAAGATCTACGTTACCGATTGTATGACAGCGACTCCTTTCCAAGCGCTTACGGGCCATTCGGGTAAAATTTCAAATATAGAAAGTTGTAACTTGACCTTGGTCTGCTATAACTTACTAAATTTTGGATTCCAGGACCTGTGCTGTCACTGTACAATTGGGGAGGAGCCATTTTCTGCAGTGGTTCCCAAGACAAGACTATCCGATTCTGGGACTTGAGAACCCGCGGATGTGTCAATCTCATTTCGCCTCTGACAAGTGCAACTTCTTCGACGACCAAGTCTCCTGTTGGGTCAGTTTGTGTTGACCCTACGGGCCGCTTGCTCGTTTCGGGTCATGAAGATTCTGCTGTTGTTCTGTATGATATTCGTGGAAACAGACAAATCCAAACGTTCAAGCCACATACAGCTGATGTCAGATCTGTTCGGTTTTCTCCCAATGCGTATTACCTCTTGTCGGCAGGGTAAGAAATAGTTCAAAAATACCACTAGAAAAAAAACTGTTTTGTAATTGAAGAAGGATTGAATGACTAATCTCCTAATTATTGCCCTTATCGACAGCTATGATCAACGACTGATGCTGACGGACCTGCAAGGCGATTTGTCCCTGAATTTGATGTCAGTACCTGTTGGAACTCACAGTGACAAGATCATTTCCGGTCGGTGGCATCCGACCGACTTCAGCTTTGTGTCCACAAGTGCTGACAAAACGGCAACACTGTGGGGGTTGCCTGCCCAGTAGGTTAACGGTAGAAGTGTACCAAAATAGCGCTCAATCCTGTACCATGCGTAACATGTAGATATCTCCAAAGGCTAATGATAACGATACTACTAGCAGGGATCCTAATCAGATCTAAACTTCAATGACTATTTTGGTGACGAATGTCTACATCTGTATAGTATTTTACGCTATTAATTATGCTATTAATCTATAATGCTCGCTTAAGAAATTCATACCACTTCAAAATGTACAATTCAGAATTATATAGCATAGACTATGGCTGCTACTGACATTCATACAACTACGTTTCTGCTTGATACTTTGTGACTAGAGTTTTAGTTTATTTCGTTCAATCTGTCATATAAAAATATTTTTCTGAATATTGTCTTATGGTGATTGATTCAAATATGGAGAGATATACTCTCGTAGTTCTGTCATTGGCTGTTCCCATCGTCGCTCATAGTAAATGTTCAAAAAGGGTCGTGAATTCAGTCCAACTTTGACGGCCCACTCCAAATGGGTGTTTCGGAACTTTTGTCGTTGTTTAGGTCGTAAACGTGTAGCACCAAATAATCCGCCAGTTACACACATGGGAAGTCCAGTTTGAATGCCTTCAATCCATTTGACCACTACCTCGCCTGTAAGTTATATTACACTTTATTGAATATCATCCATCGAATTGAGTGTTAAGTTCTAAATGAATAGATGAAAGAGCTTTTACCTAACATATTAGTTGGTTGCCCGGTAACTGCATGGACCAGATCATGTACTTCTCGATATCGCTGCATCACGTACGCAAGTTCTGGATCGTCAATGAATCTGACAGGGAGACGAGAGTCAGGTGTGACGTTATTCCTTCGTAGAAAAGCGATGTAATGACCACCTAGATGGAAACAACACAAAATGTCAAAGTTTAAAAACCCAAATTTCTATATACATGTATTTCTTTTGTAGAAAATTTTAGCCATACCTAGAGTGTCTTCAGGCAAGGTAGCCAAGTAATCCAGGTTGATGGTCCTTGAATTTATTCGAGGTTTCTCTCGAAGAATTTCCGAGGCTTCAGGATCTGAC
This sequence comes from Sphaeridia pumilis, assembly GCA_034698345.1. Lineage (NCBI taxonomy): Eukaryota > Metazoa > Arthropoda > Collembola > Symphypleona > Sminthurididae > Sphaeridia > Sphaeridia pumilis. The sequence goes on from JAQGBJ010001624.1 coordinate 19,168, forward strand.
AGCATCTTCTCACGAAGATTTTCCAGAACAGGAGATGCCGTTACTTCACCAAACACAGCAATATTTTCTGCAAAAGAAAACAAACAAATCCGAATTCATAGCCAATAGTAAAAGATTTATTCAGTGGATTCATTTCGATAATAAACCGATGTGAAATTACCTGCTCGAGTAGGGTCGAAGAATGATGCCAACCCCGTGCCCACTGCTAAAAGACTTCGCTGGAATCCTGACAGAGGTATGTGTGAACTTGGAATTTCGGGTTCGTCCTCCTGCGCTCTTTCGTGTGTGTCATCCAAAAGTTCTTGGATTTCTTCAACAGGATTTTCAGCATTGGATGACTTAGACATTGGATAACCATTTCGAAAACTTCGGCACTGCTGCGGCCTTAGCCAGAAATTCGAACTAGAAGCACCTTTATACGTGTCGGTTTCTAAACTGCTCAAAATTGGTTTCAGCGCTCTAAGTCCCTTTCGCCCAAGGAAACAGTTGAGACTTGACAGCATTTTGTTAAGTTTGTCTTTGAATCTATCTTTTGAAAGGATTTTTTATCCTATAGAGCCAATTTTTTGCCTATACGATCATTTATAACTTTCTTGACTCAACATCACATGAAAAAGCTCGATTCGTCTGTCTTCGGTTCAGTTCCCGCGTCAGCCAAGGATAACTCTTGGCCAATAAGCTATCTTTTTGACAAGTTGAAGTAGCTACACTAAAGAATCAAAATTAGAATCAGACTTTTAAACTTAATTTTACAATAAAAGAAAAGACCTAGTCAGTAGTTTTTATTGATTTGTATCGAATCAAAGCTTTTCGTCAGAGAATATACAATCAGTCCACATAAGAATAGAAGAATTTCAGCAATTTGGTGATTGGCCACCTGTAGTTTCGTAGTACATTTGAACAACGACTATCATTCTTTTACCTAATTTTCAAAAGCAAAAGTGCTAATTTCTGGCAGCTTGGAACTGCAATACAAAATTGTGACTAGTGGCCCCTGCAGTCTTCGAGGATGGCACGACCGCGCTGTGGCGCTGTCTGATACGAAGGATTCAGGCATTCAGGCAACTGAAGCAGGAAGAACCTTCTGAAGTCCGCAATAAAAACTTTCATTCTCCCTCAACCCCTCATCACCGCAATATTTTTTAGCTACCAAACTTGAAAAGCACACAACTCTTCATTCCGACTCCGAGTTGTTCTACTTCAGGAAATATGTTTTTGACAAGCTAAAAAATCAAGCGCTGAAAGTGGCAAGGAAAGTTTAATTAAATTGCTAATTGCTACTCTTGAAAGTTTTAAAATTATACGTTCAGAAACATGGAATTATTGGAAAGGAAGGCTTTTCCATGTTTCAGCGCTTGTCATTTTCCCTCCACATGCTCCTCTGTAAATTCAGCACAAAATGGGGCCTAGATGAACCATGCACAAAATAAATTTTGGACAATTGTACATTGGAACGGATATGACGACTGCAAATTTCGAACACGTTTTTGGGCAGCGAAGGGTCCAAGTTATCATAGTATAGTCGATTTTAACATTTGTGGTCAGAGGCCCGTTCTCTTCCAATTTCCTTTGACTTTTTCTGGTCAAAAACATTCATTACCGGCTTTGGACGGCACACATTGCAGCGGTGTAAAGGGCAACATTTGAGTTCTAGTTGCCAAGTACTCGAAAATTGCTTTGACTTTGAGCTGTCCAAACGTTTACCCACTTCCTGGAATACCTAAGCATTTAATTCCATGTTTCCGAGAACCTAAAATGACTCTGTTCTGGCATACTTGAAAAGCTAACATTATTTTTAAATTTAATTGCAGAGTATTGATGGACGTCATGAAATTACATGTTTTTTTTGCTCAAAAAAAGTCACCCAGTACTTATGAGCGTTTCAATACGCATTCGCCAAATTTGCGTCAGAATTTGAAATTCAACATAATTTTTGCAAGTAGGGAAGGAGTTTGACAGTGACAGAAACCTAGAATTATCGGAATGAAGGCTTGGACACAGTGCAGCTTTTGTCAGTCGTCGTCACCGCATGTTCGTTCCTCTGAGAAGGCTTTTGTCAAACTGGCATAAGGTCGAAAATAAACGGACCGATTCACTAGAGCAAGATCTGGTTAGTATTTTGAAGACGAGCTATAGCATTTTTGAAGTAAATTTCAAACAAAGTCAGACGCCTTCATTTTTAACGACCCCGAAAACTTTTCCTTCGTTGGGACGAAGTTCCTTCTAGCCAAGAATGAACTTTCGTCGATATTGACTCCTGCCTTAGAAATGGAAATGCAGGTAGTCGAGCTTGACGAGCTCCTCCCCCCGCCTCAACCTCCGGAATTTGTCAATCCGCCGTCGGCAGCGCCATCTGCTCCACCATCAGGGCAAAACCGTCTCTTTGACCGCATCGTCGAGCACAACTTGAAGTACCTGAATATTGTCTGCAAACTGAGAATCTTGCCATTCGACGTTGATGTTGA